>WARS01000086.1:0-90000 GCA_008933995.1 Datnioides undecimradiatus | reverse complement strand
CCACCCCCACCCCTCCCCCCCACTGCACTTTCACGTTGGAACGAGCCAACAAACTTTCTCTGTCCTCCCCCTCATCCGTCTCTCTCTCTGCTTTCCATCTCCTACTGTATACATTACTGAACCCACGCCTGTTCGCCTTCACTGCGCCGAGTCTTCACTTAGTGCTGTTTGCTCCGTGTGTGTGTGTGTGTGTGTGCACACAAAGTGGGATTATGGACACTGTGGGTGGTGCACGCTGCCGGTAGAAACTCCGTGAGCCCCCGGCCGATGCCCACTTGCTTTCATGAGATGAGCTGAAATGCACTCACACAGGCATGCTCACACACACACACACACACACACACGTGCACACACACACGTGCACACATTGCTTTATACTCACACACACGTGCGGACACTCAGTAGATTGCAGAGCAGCAGTTGTCTTCACTCTCTGAATGTGTGTGTGTGTGTGTGTGTGGGTGTGTGACAGGATATGTGTCAACCCCAAGCTCGCTGTGAGCGTCTCTCTTCTTGTCTCCACTTTTCTTTCTTCTACATGTTTCCACATTACCACCGTGTCGCACGTGATACTGTGAGATTTCGGCCAAACAGGATGTTACAGGATCACATAGTTTCCCACAGGTTAGCACCACGGTTGCGGCGGCGGCGGCTGAGTGGGCGGACGGCTTAAGAATGCATTTTCCAATAACAATATACGGCACATGATGGGAAACGTGCAAAATCACATTAAACAGTCGTCCTGGGAGGGCTTTCGTCGGTAGCAGCCGCTGTCTTTGGGTTTTCGTGTTCTTCTCCTTTAAACTGTCCCATAACTTGGTTTTCTCAGTCGTTCACATGTTGTACACAGATTTGATTTTAAAGACATTTCCATCCTGTCTCCCCACGTCGGCCTCCGTTCCACCAGCTTCATCCAGACAACCTGTTTCTTTCACTCCTCTGAAAACCTAGGCACCCGACGTAAGCCGGCGGATGAACACCAACAGAGTATTCATCCGTTTTAGTTAAAATGACGGGACGCTGGTGCTTCAAGTGCAGCGCAGAGGCACAGACGCGCTTCGAGTTCAGGGCGTGGACGGAAAAGCTGCGGGGTCGTGACTCAGAGAGCGAGAACGAAGCGTTTAACTTTGCAAAAAAATCCAAATGTTACATAAAATAATGTATTTGTGCATTTAAAGACACAATCGGATCATTGTAATCGAGATAACGGTCTGTTTCATTGGTCGCCCGTCGGTGGTGACGTCATATCCTGTTTGTGCATGCATCAGAGTTCTGTTATCTGCCATGAACTGACTTGTTATCAGCTTAAAAGCCACATTCTTATGAAACACGTTGCAGCTGCTGCTTGTTTTCAGGGTTTTAGTCGTCGGACGTCTTGATCTTAAGTCATCAGAGAAACAAGCTGAGCGAACGTTAGCAGCAGCCTCAGACTCTTTGTGGCACACAGGTGTGAAACTGCTTTGTTCGCTGTTGTATTGGTTTTATCACCTGGTCTGTTTGTTGTGGAGAGATGCAGATCTCCTTCACACGGATCCTAACTGTGTGAAGCTGACTGCAGCCACATGATGCATTTCACAGATATTCTCTTCTTCTTCTGCTTTGCATCGTGCATGCATTATAAAACATGCACAGTGACCGCATCAGACAGCTGAAGATCATACTCCTTCTCCCTGTTTTCCCTCCCTGCTCCTCCTCATCCCCTGCTCTCTGTTTTGCAGATCGACCTGGAGCCAGAGGGGAAGGTGTACGTTGTCATCGACCTATCAGAATCTTCCAGCGAAGGTAAGAACTCGAGGGTTTTGTTGTTGTTGTTGTTGTTTTCCTTCTTTCATTGACACAAAAGAGTCGTCGTGTAATCGTCAGCCTGGCGTTCTCGGCATTGTCTCTTCAGGGGGACGTTTAAGTGGCGGCGCCATCATATATATTTAGTTTTCCCCGTCACTGTGGCAATCACAGCCAAAGCTGCAAACCGAGTTCCTCTTTGCTTTGACTGAAAACCGACGCTGCTGCGCTCAGAAACCCACAACTTCTACCAGCGTTTATCTGGAAGCTGTGGGTTTAGTGAATCACCGTGCATCACATGCAGCAGCAGTGAGAAAGGAAAGATGTTTCCTTACATCAAAACTTCGAGGATTATTCCATCAGTTGCATTTAATCTCAGGAGGGAGTGCAGCACTAACCAGTTTCTGGAAATAAAAGGTTTTTTTGTTCTCCTAGAGCTTAAATTGTAATAAACTAGTGTGATATTGAGATAAATACACTTGTAGACCCACTAGTAGCCCACTCATGAATGCATATGTGGGCATTTAACGTGTCCGGACACACTGCAGTAGACCCCAGATCCTCATTGATGCAGTTTGAGCTGCTTTTCGGGGGTGTTAAAACCTCTTTTACAGCCTTTACAGTAACCGCGACGCCAAGCACCAAGTAAACAGCATCACCAGTATGAACCAGTTCTGATGAGGCTAATGGCTTTTTCTTTACTCAGTCACTTTACTTGGGAGGAAATTACATATCCCGACTAATCAACCGCAGCATATTGATCTGCATTAAAGCCGCATTATCGTGTTATTGTTCTTGCTGTTAGTGGGAATTCAGAGGAAGTCAAAACAACAACAATAACTCAATTATCCCGAGGTCAATTAGGCCGAAGACAGCAATGTAATAAAAAATGATTTTACTGCTTTTAACCTGCAGCGCGGGGCATTTGTCTCCCCCTGCTGTCAGGGAGGGGAACTACATTAACACGATGCATCATGACACACACGCTAGTTACATGACAAAATATTATTTATGTGACCCAGACGTCATAACCTACTCTGAATTCTTTACAAATGCAAAGCAGTAACGCTGGAGATGACGCCGAATGCACGTTACGGTAGGGCGCACCAACCAATCAGGCTGCAGAGAACCTCCTGGTTTGCGTGATGACAATAAACAATAAAAGTAGCTACGCTGCCGTCAGGGTAAGCGCTATCGTTTGTGGGTCAACGCTCCAGTCAAAGCACCACAAATGCGCGTCCGTGTTGATCACTTCCTTCTTTTAGCCAAAATCCTTTTTCTTAAGAAACTGGAAACTTTTATTCAAAGTTTCTGAGGTTTTCCTCGCCGCCGCCGGCTCCACCGAGCAGACTCTGTCGCTGCAGCTGCTCCTCCTCCCTTTATCTCCAGCGAACCAATCATCGCTGGCTGGCGTGAGTCAGGTCACCGCCGGCACACCGGTGTGGAAATGTTTACATGGTAACTTTGCAAAAAGCGTAATTATAAATGCATTTTTATAGTGGATGCATCATCAGGTATATTAGGCAGCTGCTTTCTCTCTGAGGCGGATGTCTCCCTTGGAAGTGCTGTGTGTGTGTGTGTGTGTGTGTGTGTGTGTGTGTGTGCTTGCGGTCGGCTCAGTAAAAGCTTTGTAAAAGTAAGTCCTCACGCGCTGAGTAACACTTCCCTGCCGCCTCTTCCTCCTTCTCAAATCTGTGCATGTGCGTCTCGTTTCAGATCAGTTTAGATCGGTTCCCCGTGAACTCGGCGCTGCTCTTCCTCTCTGACACACCGGCACATTGAAATGAAACCATCTCGCTCTTTTCCAGTTTTGAGTTAGGTCGTTTCTTCTTCCCAGTGTCTCGCGCTGTTAGGTCTTCAGTCTGTCGCCTGCGGTAACCGACAGCATCGCGTCAGGAAACAGACACTGTGAGTTTCCTGTGCGTGCTACAGACTGTGTGCGCTGCTCCTCAGACATGATGTCATGCAGCAAGAGCTCCGAGCTGAATGACGACACGGGGTTCGGCGTCCGACTCTGAGATCAGCTCCTTATTTACAACCCGAGGAGCTGCTGCGACGCGCTTCGGGTGACGCAGGTGCAGGAGGATCCACGCCATGCAAATGACCTCTGCGGACAGGAACGCTGCATCAGTGGCGTCTCATTACCAAAAGATCATCAATCAGCATCATCAGTGCGCTGCACATCAATATGCTGCACATCATCACAATATTTAGTGTATGTAATGAACGCTTCATCCTGAAACTGCAACTTCTGAACCACTTTACACTAAAAAGCTTGTGTGTGTGTGTGTTTGTGCAAGTGTGTGTGTGCACCAGATTACGTGTTAGAGAGTCATGGCAGGGTGGAAGAAGGGAAAGACAGAGAGGGAGTTAACCGGAGGTCGAAAGAGGGAGGGGGGGTGGTGATAAATTGATTAGTTAAGTGGAGTGGTCGCTAATGGACCAGTTACATCATCGGAAGAGAGGGAGAGAGAGATGAAGGCAGAGAGAGAGAGAGAGAGAGATCAGCACAGAGTGACAAAGAGGTGTCATCAGGACAAGGACTTTCCTTTTCTCCCTTGTAAACACGCGTTCTTCTTTAATTATGTTTGTTTCTGTCTATATGTTGCTTTTTGTGTCTGCGGTGACATAAAGTGTGTGTGCGTGTGTGTGTGTGTGTGTGTGTGGCTGAAATTGCAGTCATTACTTAAATGTGTTTGCATAGCAGAGAACACATGGGTGAACTGTCAGGCCTGAGAGCTGCAATCAACCTATTAGCTTTCATGCGCACACGCACGCGCACACACACACACACACACACACACACACACACACACGGCCCTGCTGTCACCAGGCCTGCATGATAAGCCGCTGTCTGCTGCTGAAAGCAGGAGAAATATTCATACGTTGCTCTGTCTCTGCTGGAGCAGCGTTATGCTTCAAATGTAATGAAGCTACATTTGTGTCTGCAACACCTGAAGTCAGTCCTGATTCATTTCTGCTCAAATTAAATTAAGATGCGTCCTTTTTATTTTTATTTTTGCGAGTTAAGTGCATCGATGGTGGACGCAACTTGTTAAAGAAGTGGAGAACTCCATAAGAATGACTGAGCGTGCAGGTGAGGTGCATTTGCCTCCTGATCCGATGTCAGATCCTGCAGCGAAGTTTCCATTTCGGTTCCACAGAACGTGCTAACTGTAGCTAACAGCGCTAGCTTTGTTGACAGAACCTCGTCATGTGACACCCTGCTTTACCCTGCAAATCAGTCAGCCCGACAGTCAGGGGGCGCACTTTGGCGCCGCAGCTGAGTGTCGTATTAAACGCAGGCTGTGAAAGGGTGAAATGGACCCTGGGTGTCACGTTGGAAGGCCCCACTAAACGTCCCAGAGGCTCGCCGTCGCCTCCGTGGGCCATAAATGTTTCAGTTGCATGGAAACGCCCGCAGTTTGAGCCGCCGCTGTTCACGTGTGCCAGCCATCTTTACCGGCACAGCCACAGTTTCACATGCAACAGACTCACATTCATGGTTAAATCAGCGGCGTTCCCACCTTTCTATTCGCTGCCGTGTCTCCTGATTTGTCGAAGGCGTTTGCTGGTTTGGCCAAAAACACAGATTCTCCTAATGCAGTTGGAAACCAAGGTCTCAAACTGGTCCCTGCATGAACCAGAACCAAAGCTGCAGCCTGTTGCATCGTGCACGTTTCCCCTGACCCGTGCACCCAACTGTTCGCCAAGGGTCATGAAAACCTAGACGCAGTCCTCAGCAGATCATCATATCTCTGTCTTCTCATGCTCATCCATCTGTGAGTCCAGCACTTTGGTCCAGATCATGGTGTCTGCACAGATTGTCTGCAGGTTCTGTGCATTTCAGTATTTGGAGCTGTAGTTAACACCGCAGCCTGTCTTGCAGGACTTTGCTCAAAGGTGTTAAATAAAGTTAAAGGGGCTTTTTTCCCATGATGCCACTCACTGCAGTTGGTTACGGCGTCGCTGTCAGAGCAGTGAGCTGTTCAACTACTTTAACTTTTGGTCTCGTGTTAAGGTCGTAGCGGAGGAACAGCGTGTCTATCACAGACCCCGAAACCCTCCTCAGTGGACGACGCTAAGTCTGACACTGTTGCTAGGCAGCAACCATCAGTTGCTAGGTGATGGTGATGGCGTACGGCAGAGGGGCTGGAGGGAGTAAGAGTGAGGACAGGCAGAGCATGACAGGGAGGGAGGAAGGCAGAGCTGTGAGTGAGAGGCTCGTCCTGAAGGTGGCGCTGGAGGAAGGCGTCCGGCGCTGCTCATCGCTGTGTTTGTTGCGTACAAACTGTTGTTTTGACCCGACGGGGGTGCAGGCGGTCAAGGTCAGACGCATCTTCAGGGGAACATAAATACTGAGGAAGCGCTGCGCGTTAAAAGCGACGACTGCTCAGGTGTGAACTCATTTCACCCGCCGAAACGCTCCGAGTCACCCCTGCTTTCTGAGGTGGCGCGGGCCGAACGGCGTCAGACGGAGGAGAGATGATGGCGGGTGATGCTGTCATACCGCGGGACAATCAGTTAATCTCAACAAAAAACACAGATTATGAATATCGTTTTATGTAATGACATTTTGCTGTATTAAAACACCAAAACGGGGTGAACACGGGTTAAATCGATCAGTGAAGTTATATAAACGGCGAGGAAATGTCTCAAACTTCTACATCACATTCCCTCCAAATAACATAAAATGACTTTTAACTCCACCGGTTCATCAGTTTGTGTGGAGAGAGCAGAAGTTAATCATTAAGAACGTAATAGTTGTTTTTGTTTTCTTCAGCCTTCGTCATCATGATATTTCGGTTAAAACAGGGAGTATGTCATTTTCTGCCACCCGCCGCACACGGGGCGTCCTGGAGGGGCGGCGAGCCGAGCTGCTGCTAACGTTTGCTCAGCTTGTTTCTCTGATAACTTCAGATCCAGACGTCCGACGACTGAAACCCTTCGTCTGCAGAATCTGTGACACTGAGGCTCCAAACGCTTGTTTAGCTGAGGATCTGAACCAAATCTGTTCAACCATGCAAAGACGGTCCCCCTCCGCCTCGCAGCGTCTCCTCCCAAACGCCTCCTAATTAATTATTTCTTTGCAAAGCCCCCCCCTCCTTTCACTTGCTCGCCCCAGGTAGTGTGTGTGTGTGTGTGTGTGTGCGTGTAATTAAAACGGGGTTGGGCAGTAATTGAAAACTCTGTTCCTCTGGGCCCAGACCTCCTGTAATTAAACACAAAGAGAAGGAAAGAGCAGGACAGACTGTGACTGACTGTGACTGACTGACAGAGGGAGAGAGTGTGTGCAGCTCGTCGCTCAAACCTCTGTTGCACAACGCCACCGCCATCTGGTGGCTGCACGGCGTGTGTGCACATTTCATGGACGCCACATCCTGAACGGCACAGATCAATAACCATCAATGCATTTCATTCTGCGTCTCTGCGCGCCTGCAGCTGCGACGGGCTCCACCGAGAATGAGGAGCGCGTGTTTCGGCAGCGGATGCGTCCCAGGAAGCGGCAGGGCGCCGTCCGCCGCCGGGTGCACCAGGTCAACGGGCACAAGTTCATGGCCACCTACCTGAGGCAGCCCACCTACTGCTCCCACTGCAGGGACTTCATCTGGTGAGGACGCACACACGCACACACACACACACACACACACACACACACACAATGCTATCATTATGAATATGTGTGCACACACCCAGAAACACACACAAAGCATCGGATTCAACAGACTGAATGAAACACACACACACGCACACACACGCACACACACGCACACACACACACACACAGTAACAGACTCAGATGTTTACTGAATATTAGAAATGTTACACGTCAGCACCAACACCACAGCATCAAATATCTGTCACACACTCGGTTTGACCTCGGTTTGTGTAAACACGTTCGTGATTTCCTGCCTGAACCTGATGTCTCCCGCTCCCCTCGCCGTCTTGTTTACATGTAAACACAGTGGATGCTGTGAAGCGTGGGGTCATAAACAAAGCCAGCTGTGTTTGTTTCCATCCCAACAAACTCCGTTAGCGTCACTCACATGGACACCATGTGGGCCCCGGCGCTCCGCTGACTCTGGAACAGCGTTTGATCAGAATCACGAGGAGGTCGTGTTCGATAGAGACCTGCAGTGTTCAGGGTTTCTGAGGTGAATCAGCAACGAAACCTGCTCCGGACCGAGGGTCAGAGTGCTTTTTCACGCAGGCCAGCTCACACTTACTGCAGGAGCCACCGTAAAACGGGCCGTTTCACAGCAGGTGGCGTATCGTTTTGCGGGTTTCTCGTATTAAAACACGTTTCCTCCTTTTAAAACGAGTCAGGACTCATGCGTTTTGTTCTCATTGTCTCACAGTAACATTAATGTTTAACCAGACAATCATCATAGTGATCAAAATCTCATATTGCTGCACCCTGAACACCTCTATATATTCATATTATACCACCTGCACATGCGCTGTTCCAACATCCAGCTGTTTACTGTGTGTTATGTCTTTATAACTGGCATCTATTGTACGTTTACACTCATGCAGCACCTACATGCAGCCCGCGCATGTATTCGTGCATTTGCATTCGTGCATGCAGTTTGTGTTGATTATGGCTGACGGCGCATGCTGTGTCTCCCTCTGACCTGCAGGGGCGTCTTGGGAAAGCAGGGCTACCAGTGTCAAGGTAGGGCTGCGTTTGATCGAAGCCTCGTCTTCACGCTCCCACATTATCAACTGGAGATAGATGAAACACATACACTCGCCCTGTGAGTGTGTTCCTCATGCCCGTGCGTGTGTGTGTATTTCCTCGTGCAGTGTGCACCTGTGTGGTCCACAAGCGCTGCCATGAGCTGATCATCACCAAGTGTGCAGGGATGAAGAAGCAGGAGGACGCCGTCGGGGAGGTACTGATCCACAGAATCAGACAGACTGAAAGGATTTAATCCACGAACTCGGCGTCTCGGTGCCGCTGAATTTGATTTTATGATTTTAAATGTAGATTTCAAGTTAATTCAAATCCAAATTCAAATTCAACACAATTTTCCAAATGCTGTGAAACTGTATGAGCTCTCCGCTGTAAATGGTATTCACCAGTTAACAGTGTTAATAGTGTTTTCAGTTGCAGCTTGAGCGTCAAACATTAAACTTGACATAAGCTTGAACTCTGTATCTGATGCTAATATAGAATTGAATCATGTAGATAAACACATGCACAGTTTTGTAACTGTCCCTTCGTCCCTCTCGCAGCCCGTCGGTTCTCAGAGGTTCAGCGTCAACGTGCCGCACAAGTTCAGCATCCACAACTTCAAAGTCCTCACCTTCTGCGACCACTGCGGGTCCCTGCTGTGGGGTCTGCTGCGACAGGGGCTCCAGTGCAAAGGTGCGCCGGGTGTCGATCCAAGCGCAGCTATCACAGCCGTGAAGTTGGGATTTGCACATCGTTAATCTCCCTTTGTGTGTGTGTGTGTGTGTTTGCGTGTGTGTCTCAGTGTGCAAAGTGAACGTGCACAGGCGCTGCGAGAGTAACGTAGCTCCCAACTGCGGCGTGGACGCCAGAGGAATCGCCAAAGTCCTCTCTGACCTCGGGGTCACACCAGACAAGATCTTCAACAGCGCCCAGAGACGGAAAAAGGTGAGTCAAATACGGGACACGGTGAGTTACTGACGATGACCCAGTTGGGCCAAAACGTTCTCTTATGAACCAATCACTTACTTGTAATCAAAGGTCAAAGGTCACCGTGACTTCAGTTGTGTCGTTTGGTTATTCTTGTCCGCAAACAGCTTCCTCAGGGTCAGGACACCCCGCAGCCGCTGTCAGGGACGCCTAAGACAGAAGACGATCGCTCGAAGTCCGCCCCCACCTCGCCATGTGACCAGGGTAGGAGGCGATGTCACGCAAAAACTTCAACCTTGCATGAAAAGCGAAGCAAACGCAGCAGAGCTCACCTTATTTTCAATTTCCAGACGCGAAGGAGCTGGAGAGCATCCGGAAGGTCCTGTCGTTCGACCACCGCGGAGAGGAGCACAAAGCACACCCGCTCGCCTCCGCCTCATCTGTTGCCGTGGTAATGGAGAGCACTCATGGAGGAGGAGGAGGAGGAGGGGGAGGAGGAAGTGAAGCAGGCAGCGTAGCAGTGGAGGCTGGAGGACGCCGGGAGAACGGAGAGGTCAAAGGTCACATCGCTCCTGAGGTCAAGAGGATGAACCTGCACGACTTCGTGTTCATCAAAGTTCTGGGAAAAGGAAGTTTCGGAAAGGTGAGCGGGTCCAGTGGGAGACAGAGAGGGATCTGTGGCTTTTGACCGCCTTCTCACTGCATCGTGTCATGTGACCAGGTGATGCTGGCGGAGCTGAAAGGCGGCGACGAGGTGTACGCCGTCAAAGTGCTGAAGAAGGACGTGATCCTGCAGGACGACGACGTGGACTGCACCCTGACCGAGAAACGGATCCTTGCCCTGGCCAGGAAACACCCCTACCTGACACAGCTCTTCTGCTGCTTCCAGACTAAGGCAGGAACACACACACACACACACACACGCAGTCATGCTTTGCACCTCCAGGGGGAAGCAACTGACCACGTTTGAAACTGTGGCCTGCAGTTGTTTTGCTAACAGGACTCAGAGAAGGTGATTGGCTCGTCTGTAAATCATATTAACGTCTCTGCGTGTGAACACTTTATAAGAATACGACTTTTATTTTGACTTTAGCTTTAAGTTAAAAGCGCAGGTTCTGAAAAAGAGCCGGAAAACCCTGGTCTAATTAAACAACTGGATAAAAACAACAACATTCAGTAATTAAGACAATAAAAACTTCCATGATGCCCGAAGTCTGAGCCGTTCACAGCACAGAATACATTTCATCTTCACGGCGCGGCGTGCAGGGCTCTGCCGCATCTAGTGGCGAAGCTGCAGATTGCAAACATCACCCTACTTCCAACCGCATAGGAGACCCTGAAGTGGAGTAGTACACTTTGTTTGGTTTGTCCATTCAGGGCTACGGTAGAAGGATGGCGGTGCAACACAGCGGTCTCATTTTAAGCAAACAAACACACAAACAAGTTGCAGTTACAGGTGATTTATACTAACGACAAACATCATTTTGAGCATTGTTTTCCACTGTTGTTCCTTAATCCATCAAACTGGACCCTGAAATTTAATATCTGCATTAAATAAAGTTAAATTAAGACAAACTAAGAAGGCAGTTATAGGTCGGATACGCCTCGTTGTCATGGTAACTTGATGGTTAAACAGGCTGTAATTGAACTAATAGTATTATTCTAACACTCAGAGCTGGACCTCAGTTGAGCAACCTGTTGATTAGATGCTGTAACTGCTGCCGGCCATCGTGCCCCTGGAGGCTGGAAGTTCACCTCGGTCCACGGCGGCTCCGCGTTTGGACGCTGAGGTCATTAGCGAAGTATCTGCCATCAGCTCCATTTCCCTTCGCCGCGGTGTCCCCGCTCCCTCGTCTTCACGCTCTGCTCTCCCCTCATCATCTCTCAGCTAATTTGTGCGTCCGTTCAGTAAGTGGACGACGACAGACAGACACACAAAGGGCACCCGTGGGTGGGACGCCGCTAAACGCCAGCCGCCCCGCCAGGCCGCTGCGTGTTTTGTCTACTTATTGCATAAGTGTTCCCGTCTGGAAACGTATAGAGGTTCTGTACATGTCCTTGTGTGTGTGTGCGTGTGTGTGTGTGACTCCCAGGTGTGCACTTTGCTTTGCTGTAGGAGCAGGTCTGATGTGAAGCCCTTTCACTGCAACCTGAGCCTGACGCTGCTGCGGGAGGCGGCGCAGGTGGTAACGTTTATCAGACAGGCCTCGAACAAACCGGGAGCGTGCACGAGCCCGAACGTTTAAGGAACTAACAAGTCAACGTGCAGGCCTTAAGTCTGAGCTGTTTGTTATTTATTGGACTTTAAGGGATAGCTCAGGTTTAAGTTCAGGCGCGTGCTATAGTTAAAAAAGCCAGAAACCCAGACTCCATTGATAAAAACACTAATTTTAGCTCACACACTCTCATTTCGGAACAGGGGACTTGCTGGCCTCCTTCTACCTCAATCAGTTAGTTGGTTTGTGTTATCGTAAGACTTCGGGGCTTTAGAGGGTTGGTTCAGATCCACCAAAGTAACAGAATCACAAAAACAAACGAACGGATTGAGTCTCCAATAGAGCAGCACCTCCTGCGTTCTTTGAGTTAAAATTACTGTTTTTGTCATAGGAGTCTGGTTGGATCTGGAGTGACAAATAAACTAATAAACTCTTGAAATTTGTCCTAAAGCATCCTGTGTAATCCTAATCATATCAAATTAATAGTTTGCATTTTGTCTGCAACAGGTAATTAGTTATATTTGCATTCAGTAATTAGCTGCATCCCTGTATCTATAGTAGGTGTCCATGTTTGATGCACTTTGACACACAGAGACAGAAGCTGGTGTGTGTCACATACAAGTTTGAAACAACTCAAAAATCATGTTCTTGTGCTTATTTTGAATTTATTTTATTTATTTATTTATTTTTTGAATTTAAAATGCAAAGACGATTCAGATTCTTCTAGATTCAGGAGTCTTCTGTCTTCATTCCTGTGAAACAAACATTATTATTTTTACTTATTTTAGGAAAAATAAGTCTCGGCCGATTCATGGACTGTCAGACAAACGTCTGCGCGTCGCAGTCCAACACGTCAGCGGGGAGGAGCGTCGTGTGCTGCGTCTTTTGTTTATTTTCGGAGAGCGCTCTGGAGAGCTGCAGCCTAATGACGGCATCTCCTGTTCAATTTATTTATTCCTGTTATTTTCCTCCAAAGCAAACACAAACATGCGCCGGCTGGATGGACGAGAGGGAGACAGACAGGGGCAGACAGTGAGACGGGCCGCGCGGGCTGCGTCTCTGGCCTGTCTTTAACCTCCATTCGTTTGCTTCTTCTGCATTTTATCCTTATTTCTTGTTTGCCAGATGCATAAATGGACACACACACACACACACACACACACACACACACACACACACACTGGCAGTCAGGTAAGCTGGGAGTGTGTTCTCGGACAAAACAAAGGGAATTTTTTTTTTTGGCTCTTACATAACTGCTTTGATCCTTATCGGGGACATGATGTGTATTCCATATGCTGCGTGACCCCGCCCTCATCACCCGCCTCACCCTCCTCCCCCAACAGGCACTTCTTGGAAAACACACTGAAAGCTCTGGAGTCCATGTGATTACAATAAACAAACCCACATATACATACTGTGTACAGTATGTAATCACACACACACACACGGCCTCAGACGGGGTCACCTCTTACATAAGGCCGGCTGCACTCGGCCCGTCGACTCAGAGCGCTAATGAATTAGCTCATTGGTCCGTGACGGTGCAGTGTGACACTGTGCGAGAGGTGGACTGTGACCTCATCAGGTGCTTCTCATTAATTAGCTCTGTAACATGTGATGTAGTAGATTTATAGTTTCAACAGATTTAAGCTAACGGCGCTCAAAACGCCGCTAACTCATCGTGACTCATTAACGTCAGTATGGAATATACTCTGTCGTGGTCACGGTGTACTCTACAGCTCCATTAACGTTATTTTAGTCACCTTAAAGAGTTAAAAACGGGAGTTTCAGTAGTTTTATTTCACAAAATATAGAATGTTCCTCTGAGCCTGCATCAGCAGCATCTCCCCGTCAGTCCGTCCCGTTCCTCGCGGTATCTCAGCAGATCTTTGACTCGTGACTCGTGGCTGATTAGAGTTTGGCGGTCAAAGGTCGACCTTGCGAAACACGTTCTTTTGGCCGTATTTCAGTAATTCAAGTGCTGATCGTGATCGCAATTTCACAGCAGGTTCTAAAACGATGAAGCAATGATGTTTTAAATCCAGTGGGTCAAAGGTCAGCCTCGCCGCGACGTCGTGTTGCTCTGCAGAAACACATCTTCGACCATTAATCAACACCAAAACACAACAGAGGAAGTGACTGTGACTGTGTTTCACTGTTGGTCTGATACTGAGCTGGGCTCTGCTGCACTTAGGTCCAACGTGTGTGTGTGTGTGTGCGTGCGTGTGTTTGTGTGCATGTTTTTAAAGTTGCAGCTTCTTCGCAGCCACGTCCCCCCCCCCCCCGTTTCGTCCGTGCGCGGCGTTCAGCTCTGTCTGCGCTCTCCCCTCTCAGCCTCGCTCCTCGCCGCCCCTTCGTTTTCACCGCGAGGCCCCTGTAATGGCTAATTTGCTGTACCTGCGACGCAGCCCTCTGTGTTCGGACACGTCTCCCTGCTCAGAGCGCACTGCAGCAGGCACACACCTACATAATGAACGCATCAGCGCTGATCACGGTGGCGTTTTAAAGGAAGCTTCCTTTTTCTATTAGCTTTGGTTCTATTTTTAATTCAGTTTGTATTTTAATTGTTTATTTAATTATTATTATTAACTCGATGTGTTCGAATGGTGCCGGTGTAGTTTTGGTTTTTATGAGATTTACGCGTTTTTTTAAATTCTTCTGTTGTTGAAGGAGCCGCGTGGCGCGCTCTGACGTCACTGTACCTAAAACAGTCTGCACTCTGTGTGACCCATGTCCTACCTACACCGTCCCCCCGCTCCCCAACCCCACCCTACCTCCCTCCCTCCCCTTCCCTCCCCTTCTTAATCGACTGTGGGATCGCAGCCGTTCCCCTATCGGCCTAATTACCGCTGAGAAATGTAAATAACATTATACAACAGTAGCGGCGGGGCCCTGACTGAGCTGCGCACACACAGGCACAGCGGGGAAGTGAAGGCAGGAAAGAAGTGAATGAGGAAATGAAGAGAAAGAGAGAGAGAGAGTGAGGGGAAGAGGAAAACAGGGAAAGCTGGTGATAGACTGCAGATGGTCCGTATGTGTGATGAGAGGCAGAGCAGAGAGGAGGACAGAGGCTGAGAAGGGAGTGAAGTGAGGAGCAGGACAGGTTACAGCGGGAGGGCGGCTGTCTGATAATGAGCTGTAATGGGTGAACATCAGAGGCGGCAGAACAGCCAGAAACCAGCCGGGTGCATTAACCAACCTCTGTTCGACGGAGAGGGACAGACAGACAGGCGGAGGGGCAGGCAGACAGACAGGCGGAGAGGCAGGCAGACAGGCGGGCGGGCGGGCGGTGGTGCTCTGCAAGATCACAACATGTGCGACTTCAGCAGACGCACGCTGTGACGTGACGGCGTCTGATTTGATGAAGCAGTCCAACAGAGCAAATGATCCCGAATCACAAAACGTGCTGTGGCCGTCCTGCGTGCGCACATTTCATTTGACGTGATCGTGCATTTAATCACTGTTTTGTGTTCACTCGGTTTACGTGGAGCACTTTCAGCTGCACTTCCTGCATGAAGGGTGCCATCATTTTAATAATAATTTGCCATTAGCATTAGGATCTTCTGTTGTTTCTGCGGTCAGACACGTCCTTTAATGTTACTTTTGAAACTAAACATATTTTTCTAAATAACAAAAAGCTGCAAATATTAAATATTGTTCTGTTTCGTGTTTTGTCACATGCATCACTCACTTTGCAGCTGATATTTTAAGATTTACGGAGGAGTTTATTGCAAATTCCACGAGCCCCTCGAGGGCAGTTCTGTCCGTCCGCGCCGCCAACTCCTCTCCTGCTTTCCAAAGATCGCTTCCAGTCGCCGCGCAACTTTAAAATAAATGAGCTCCGTTCACGAGCTGGAACTGATCCACGCCGCGCACCTCGGGTTCAGTTCCAGAGGAATTCACCCTTTCACGCTGGGCCTGATGACGGTGTGACCTGCCGGGGTTTGAATGTCTCTGTTATCCTCCTGGATCAGGCCAGGAGCAGCGGTATAAGGTTTGCACTTCAGATCATCCTTTGACTTTAGGTTCACCAAAACATAGATTTTAACCCTTGATAGCCCTGCCCAGTGACAAATCATCTCAAACACGTATCGTATCTTCATCTTCAATCAGTGTGCGACTCGAATCCGTCACGTCAATAAGCCTGCCTAATCTGGTTTTCTCCTGCTAAGACCAGGTTCTCAGGTTAAAGTCGAGGCTCTCCCTGCTCTCCATGCACAGGTAGCACTGGTTCAGAGTCTTACCTGAGGCCGAAAGGTACGACTAAAGCGAAAACCCAGCTGAAACTGTTTGGTCAGCATGGCTGCGGTTAAAGAAACTGCATCGGTAGCTTCGTTTCAGTCATAGAAAGCTGGATCATTAGCATCGCTGGCGTCCAAGACGTCGTCGTTAGCCTTGTTTTAGGCAGAGTGAAGGCACAGTGCATCATAAATTAGCTTCTTTGATGCATAAAAGGCTGTTGTTGCTAACTGTAAGCCACCACCTACTGTAGGTGCTACACTGACTCAGAAGAAGTTACCTTCAGAGACATATGAACTATAACAAAATGTGAAATTCAAACCAAAGCCTAATTCCTAATTCCTTCCTTCCTTATTCGTCTCCATCTCCATCATTCCTGGAAAGCTGCTCACACATCTCAGGCGCAGCAACGATGCACAGACGGTTCATACACACACACGCAAGTACACAACCACTGTCATCAGAGCGTTTCTCTGTTGCTAAGAGACCCTCAGACAGAGCGAGCTCAGCACCAGCGTCCAGCGTCCCCCCCCCCCATGTCTAAACTCGCCAGGGTCATGGGCTTTATAAAGGCCCGGCCTTCCTGGAAGACTGTTTCTCTCGAACTAATCACGACGTGGTTTTGTTTTGTTTTCTGTTTTATTTGGACCAATAACGTTCGAGGGTTCTGCTCGGTTGTTTTTATGGGAACGAGGGCGTAGGAGATATTCTGTGGGAGAGCCGGCAGCCCACACTCCTGCCAGCTATCGTGAAGAGAGACAGTGAAGGCAACACACACACACACACACACACACACACACACACACACACACACACATATATATGCACATGCAGGAGGTTTTCCAGCCAAATATGTGTCAGTCCTGAGCAGTGGAGAGTTGTTCCTTTCAATACTACAGTCATTAGTGGCTGTAGTTTGCTGTTCTTGGGTTACAGCTCAGGCATAAGCACACAAACCTCTATACTTGCGAGGACACTCACCGGCATAATGCACTCCTTAGCCCCTGACCTCACCCAAGACAGAGATAACTACAGTACAGGTTGCAAGTCAGCGTTTATAGAAGTGTGTGAATGTTGCCGCCTTCTGTCTGATTCTTGCTCACACAACAATCGCAGTTTGTCAACGACACTGAAGCCTGCGTTTGTCTCACATGCAGAAAAGTTAAAAACAGTGACCTGCGCGCTCTCAGCAGCCGGCACCTGCACCTGAAAACACGCTTCCTGCAGCCAACAATCCCACAATGCACTGAATTACTGAATGCACATCATAAAATGTTAGTTTATTAGTATTTAGTGCATTCCAGTCTCTACAAATAACCCTAATCTGGACTTTTGCAGTGCAGGTGATACTCTAATCCTTCCCATTCACTTCTGAGGAGAGCAGGTGATGCAGTATGTGGAGCAGGAAGGTCTGAGTATGGAGGAAGCTGTGGCGTGTGGATGAGTCAGACACGCGCAGGGGAATCACCCGGAGGACCAGTGTGTGTCGGCGCTGAATCGATCAGACGCACACACAGAAGTAACTGCAGGGTTTTCCTAAACCAACCAGACTGCGACATGTTAACCACATGTTTGTGTTGCTGCTTACGGGCTTCAGTGCACGTGCACGACGGCTGAACTTAATTGGCTCATCACCTGCATGCAAAGTTGCACTTTAACGTAGTGGATATGTGTAAATGGTAAATGCACTGTACTCATCTGACACATTTACACACTCATCAAGCAGCCATGGGGAGCAGTGTGGGGTCCAGTGTCTGGCCCAGAGACATACCTGCGTGCAGCCTGGAGGAGCTGGGATCAAACCGCCTCTGACCGGCGGACAGCTGCAGCTCTGCCTCTGAGCCGCAGCCAGCTCGTGCACAGCTACATGTTTACACCTGCAAAGTAACAGATGGGGTAGGGTTCAAAGCGCTTCATAGTTAACTGCACTTAGTTGCAGGAGCTGTGACTTCTTCCCTGCATTAAATTATTATTGTGCATAATTTTACCATCTTCTGTGAAGGACGTGCGAGCCGCCGCTTTGCTGCAGCGTTGTGTAAAACTCGTGCATGTGCATTGACACTTAATCAGTAAACGGCGACGCAGATGGGAGCTGGAGACGTCCAGACTTCTCTAATAAACAGGATTGAGTAGACTGGAAGCGGCTCTGATCTCAGAACAGGTCTGCACCTTCTGCACGGCTTCGTTTGTATGTGTTTGACAGTCGGCGGCAGCTCGGTGCTCCAACACGAGCCTGATTTAACTGCGGTTTTTCTTTTTTTTCCTTTCAGGACAAACATTCTTGATCTGGTTCCAGGGCCACACACACAATACACTCTGCCCCCCAATTACAATCATTTCCTGCTGCCATCATCGGAGAAAAAAAGAAAAGCGCTGCCCTCCTCTTAAAGGCAAAGTCCGCAAAATATATCTACGGCTCTAAAATAAAAAGGGTGATTCATGAATCTGGGCAGGCTTTACAAGGAGCGCGGCGTGATAAAGGTCCCGTCAAGCGATCGCGATTAGGTGGCGTGAAAGTCGGGATCAAACCGCGGGGTTAAAACAGACTCCGGGTCGCGCTGAATGAACCCGCAGAGTGGGTCTTTACTGGGACGGCTCTGTGTGGTAATGACCAGCAGCCAAACGGTAATGGCTCATAATGTTCCGAGAAAAATGGGGCAGCAATCCCGCCGTTCTGTTTTTGCACGCGGACAAAAGTTCAAATCCCGCTTGTTGTTTTTTGTTCCCGGTTTTGACGGATTCAGGCGGGTTTATTTACCCGTGCTCCGTGGAGAGAGCTCACATTGTCAGGTGGACAGATGCAATCTGCTACGACTCTAATCAAATCCAGATATTTACGGATTTTGTGCAGAACTTTCTAGAACCAGAACGACAACAACATGCAACAACCTCACATTAGATTGAAGGAAATAACAACAGAATGGAAAACAAACCACAGCGCTGGTGCCTGGCTTTAAGCTTCTGCCCCGTTAATCAGACAGCTGATCACCTTTTCCCCTTATTGCCCGTTTTAAATTGAAATCATTTCCTCGTTTTCTTCTTCTTTCCTTTATTTCCTGCTGCCTGTCTCGTCTTTAAACTCATTTTAAGGCAGATATTCAACACTGTGTGCCACTGGATACTGCAGCTATCTACCTCTAATGGAGAAGACAAGTGAAGATATGTGCTGTGCTTTTATTGTTTGTGTGTGTGTGTGTGTGTGTGTGTGTGTGTGTGTGAGTGCATGTTAGCGAGGAAAGGGAGCGTATGCGTTAATGGGTCCGGGGTTACAGAAGATGCAGGTTGATACTTGTGCTACATACATTACAGCAGGGTGGCACACACACACACACACACACACACACACACACACACACACACGCACGCATACATACAATGGTCAGACAACCATCACGACGTTATTGTCTGCGTTGGGTTGGAGATCATCTGGGTGTGTGTAACGTGGAATGAATGTATGCATGCGTGCGTGTGTGTGTGTGTGTGTGTGTGTGTGTGTGTGTGTCAGCAGTGGGAAGCCAGTATCTGTACATTCGTAATTAGACTCAGGAAATGTTTATTCATGTTTGATTGGGTGGGACCAGCCGGGACTCTGGGTACATTTAAACAAACTATTTCGACATCCTGTTTAAAGTCGCTTTCAGGAGGAGCAGAGCGAGCGAGCGAGAGAGAGAGAGAGAGAGAGAGAGAGAGAGAGAGAGAGAGAGAAATCTGGCTGAGGTGGACCGCCGGCCACTTATGTAAGACCCGACTCTGAGGCCCCTTTAAACTGATACAGGACAGGAAGAAGAAGCCCGTGGTCGGCTTTAAAAACACGGAGTTTGACTGGAGTCGGATCGGCCACGAGAGGCCGAGCAGCTGAGGCATCTTTGGTGAATTCTGCTCAAACTAATCACTCAGAGGCAGTTAATTAGGATTTTAAACAGAAATCAGTGTGTAAGCATCAAACATGGAAACATCAAACACACCGACTTTATTAGCTGACCGATCAGAGTTGAAAATGCAGCGAGAATCAGAGCGTTTCCTTTACTTCGACCCGTCACCAAACAGCGTCACAACCTTGTTTTTGATCACAGCGAAGTTTTACGGCCCAGATTGACGGGCAGCAGGAAGTTGGTGTAGTAATTCAGAGAGAGGGTTTATGGTTACCACTCGCGGCTGCTGATTGTTTTCATCAGAAAAAAAGCAGGAACAAAGTGCAGGATTACAGGAATATTTCCCTGCTGGGAACGGGAATGTCTTTCCCGACAGGGCAGGACGGCGTAGGAAAAGCCTTTTTCTGATTCAGGCAGGAGATTAATGCAAACTTCCAAAGAAACGCTGAAGATTGGAGATTCAAACCACTTACAGAAGCCGTTAGGAGTAACGAAATAAAAATAAGAATAAGCAGGTGTGAGAACTGAAAATATAAAACATGTAGAAACATGAAAAGGGGGCTGGGGGGCGGGGGGGGGGGCTGCAAAGTGACAGTGTCAGTCAGTGTGCAGGATGTTGGTCCCGCTGTTAAGATAAAAACATCGTTCCTCCCATTGTGCGCTCGGCTCGGCTGGATGATTGCGTCATCCCCTCTGGAGGCCGATGGAGTTCTCTAGAACTGTGCGGACGGTGTCAGAGAGTCTCTGGAGGGCAGCAACACTGGACAACAGCAGCCGAATATGACTGTGCATTGATATGACCCGAAAGTATGATGTTCTTCTTCTTCACTTCCTGTTTTTATGAAACCTTCAGATGTTAGGGTTAGGTGAGGTAACTTACATACAGACGTCAGAACAAGTCAGAGGAGGTTCTGGGTTCCTCGGACCCGTCAGTCCGTCTCAACCTGGACCCTCTGACAACGTTCTCACCCTGAACACCGTGACACCCTGTGTTCCTCTGATCCCTCCATCCACCCCGACCTCTCCCCCATGCAGACGTCTTCGCTTTGAGCACTACATCACCACCTGGGCCCTTAAAGAGGCGACAGAGGATCCATATGTGACGAGCGGGGACTGAAAACGAGCTGGTGTTTGAACCCTGAGGGCTCTAACAATGGCTCTGCTCCCGGGTTCTTATATATGAAGCTGTTTATATCACAACCCCCCCCCCAAATACACACACACACACACACACACACACACACACATAGACACACTCGCTCTCTCTTGCTCTCCCCTATTTCCTATATGAAGAAAGGGCGCTGGAATTCAGGAAGGGGGCCATTTTCAGCACCAAGAGAATAGAGCTCCCAGGGCGCGGTATAGAGTGTGTGTTTTTGAGTGTGTGTGTGTGTCACAGGAAGACTTCCTATGTGAGCGGAGACAATCAGCGTTAGTCACACAGACGTGTGTCTTTGTTTAAGGTTGTTAAATGTCTGAATTTACACTCGAACGTCTGCAAACGGTCAGCCTTCAGGTGGAACTCGTCCTCCGGTGTCTCCAGTTCAGGCGGCGACATGGACAGAAATGAACAGTGGTGTCAGTGTGCTGCAGTATTCAGCAAAGACAGTTCAAAATCTGAAGATACGAGAAGACCGTTTTGTTAAAATACGGTTTTAGAACTCACCATCGGATCATTTGAGCTGTAATTTGCTTTTTAAACAGTTAAAAATAATGAAAAACGCTATGATATGTGCTTGTTCCACGTTAAATTCACAGATGTTATTTATCAGGAGTGATTATTATTTTTTTAATGCGTGCATTAAGCCCGTCTGAAACATCTCCTGCTTGGAAACACTGTAAAATGTCTTACTTTGGTGCAAACTCAAGCGCCGAACTCCTTCGATTACGCCTGCGCGCTCACGTTTAATGCAGAGTGAGTGACTCTCGTCCTCTCTCTCTCTCTCTCTCTCTCTCTCTCTCCAGGACCGGTTGTTCTTCGTGATGGAGTACGTCAACGGAGGCGACCTGATGTTTCAGATTCAGCGGTCGAGGAAGTTCGACGAGGCGCGATCTCGTTTTTACGCCGCCGAGGTCACGTCCGCGCTGATGTTCCTGCACCGACACGGTGTCATATACAGGTAACCATAGTTACACCTGCACTACTGTTATTGTGTTTTCCACTATTATTCCTTATTAACAACACTCAGGTGATGGTCAACAGCATACACAACGCTTCTCCTTTCAGCGCTCTGCACGCTGCAGCTCAGGCAGAGGTTTTAACCCAAACTCTCGTCCTACAATCGTCCGATATACTGTGAAGCATGAACATTGTGCTTATTTGATTTGCTGCTTCCAGCTGAGATCCGCGTCTCCATTTCAGAGAACTTTCCAGAAAAAACAAGAATAAACATCAACACAAAGTCCCGGCATCAATAAAGGAAACTGTTGTACGCTTAAAAGGAACTCATCTTCTCTTCTGTATTCCTAGAAATACTGTAGACATGAATGTGCTGCTTGTTTGACCTCCAGCTGAGAGCCCGACCCACAGCATTAAATGTTCTTTACATCATCTCTCTTTACAAGCTCTCATTGGTCTTGTGGTTGTTTTGACCAGCACTGATCACCGGCCTCCTTCTCTTAGACTTCATGTGTCCCTTCATGTCTGCCCCGATGTGATTCCTGCTCTTTGCTGCTGTTCTGCTCGACCCTGAACCTGCGAGGCAGCTTTTCACTTGGCTCGGCAGTTTTGATGCATGGGTGAGCTGCAGAGCCGTTGTGTCATGAATCTCTGTGACCAGAACAAAAACCAAACTGCCGTGTGATTTATGCAGCCTGATGCGTCGACCAAATAACTTTGGACTTTGGAAACGCTGGTCAAAGAAACACCATGACTGGACTTTGTAACGTTTGCCACTGTTCTGCAAGGGAACCGTGTTAGTTTGCACAGAAACCCTCAATGGTAATTACGTAACTTCTCAATCCTTGACCTCGGTGCAGTTTGTGCTGTGTGTGTTGTTTCCCTGAAGAAAAATCAAACTGACTTCGATGACTTTTCCCGTACCTCCTCCTCTCCCCTCCTCGTACTCTCCTCCTCTATTCAGTGGATCTTTATAAACACTTTCACGCTCGCCGCCTTGCACTTAGCACCATCGTGTCAAAGTTCTTAAACTGAAAAGTTGCGAAACTGAAAGACTTTCCCATCGGCCTCGCTGCACTTTGAATTTGATGCATGCTAACAAGCTAAAACTGCTAGCTTACGACATGTGTGTCGTACAGTTTTTGGTATGCGAGGCGCATCCGGTGAAAGCCAACTGCGTGTTCTTTGTCTATCCTTATGTGAGGAATCTAAACTGCAAGGTGTGACACATCTGTCCACGTCTGAAAGGTTCTGGTTTTCATTTGGCAGCTTATAAAACCTTTTTTCTGGGTTCTTCTGGGTTTTTTTTGTTTTGCATTTTCTGTTGTTTGCCGGCAGACTGAAGTGTCAAGGAGGCAACTTCATGCAAAGTCAGTAGAGAGCGATGGGTTGTCTTCCCCTCCGGATGAGGGTGACTTTAAGTGTGCGCTGGTCAGAATCCATCAGGAAATTGAGCGACAGAGAAACAGGTAATGTGGAGACAAAGTGATGTTTTGCGTTTTCTTGCGTTCGGTCAAAAGTGGAAAAACAGCTAAATGTTCCTCTCAGATTAAATATTTTCTTTAGTTATGAAACTCAACCTCGCTGACCCTGGAAGCGCTCCGTGCGCGTCTGCGGGTCGAGATTACCTCACTGTCCTTCGACTTCAGGTGCTATTATCTGTCTGCGTGGGCTCCTCAGTCATAATATCATTGTCAACCAATAGCAAAACACACAGCTGGTCCCACAAAAGCAACACGCCGCCTGAATCATAACACCATTGTGATGGACGGAGGCTCTGTGCAGGTTCGGGCTGTTTGCTACCAAAAATAGCCGCGGTGGAAGAGATGCGAGGGCTTCTTTCCGGTGTTTTCTCTCCATGAAGCTGAGGCTTGATTTGGTGTTTGGCTTCTCTCGTCATGCAATGTGTTTGTGTGATGTGTGTGCCATCTCCGCCGCATCAGGATCGTTGAGGTTTCGCGTGTGTTTGTGTGATATTGTTCGGCGTTAAGCTTCCTGTTTTATCCCAAAACTGAACTGGAAGGAACTGGTTTGTCTGGACCGATTCTGGTTTACCTGAATCTGGTGATCTGGTTGTGTCAGTCAGCGTGTTGCCTGCAGTAGATGGTGGCCAGCATTCCCCCAGGTCTGCAGGAAGCCAAGCAATCTACTAATGTGGATGGGGTCACATCAATATCCCCTTAAGTATGTACTGTTTGTATGTTTCCACCGCTGCACCGTGCAGCCAGCGAGCCCTTTACTTTGGCACCACTTTGTCTTGTTGACATAAGCACAAAACATGGCGACGACTCTGCAGAGCATTATGGAGGACTTTGTCAAATAGACACTTCTGCACTTGCATACCAAAGCTTTGCCAAATCAGCAGCTGTGTCGTCTATGATGTGATGACGAAGAAGCCTGGAACCTGTAGTGGACGCCATCTTTGTTGCATCTTTGTCCACACAAGATGCATTAACACGAGATGTGGTCGCTCCAGGTGTATGTGCATGTTTGCTGCAGTGGCTCCTGACTGTGTGCCTGCCCTGCAGCAGTCATCGCAGTCACAGCACTGAGACAGGTCAGGAAACGGGCCGGGAAGCGTCATTTGGACGCGACAGAAGATGATACGTGATCATTTATAAATTAAATGGTGTTTAGATCAGGTCCCTGTAAGCTTCGCTGTCCCTGCACAGTCCCGCCAACCAGCGGTCATTATCTCCTCCTGCTTTCATGTCTTTGTTGCAGACAAAGTGAATAAACAAACACTCACTTTTCCTCCTGATGTCTTCCTCTACAGACGACATCAGCTGGTTTAAAATAAGAATGAATCCAGCTGCTGGAAAGGAACTAAACTGTAATGATTTCTGTAAAAACTTTAGTTCAGAGCCCAACGTGTGAAGTTTTTATATATATATGTGTAAAATGTGACCAAATCAGCAGAAATGTAAGATGAAAATTCAATAAGAGATAAACTTGAAAGCATGAAAACATATGACCCTCACCAGTTTTTAAAGATATTAAGCACTTATGATACAAAAAATATTTTTTTAGTGATGTCCTGAAACACAAAATGCATTATACATATAATGCAAAGCGCAGCTATGCAAAACAAAGAGTGCAGATGTGGAAACGACTGAATTCTGAATAAAACAGAATAAAATAAAATGCAACAGACGTAATTTAAAATGCCATAAGTTGCATGAAGGCCAAACGTTGGAGCATGACACGGGATAAAATCACTGAAAGCTTACATAACTCGTTCCCATGCTTTATAAACAGGATGTTAAATATGAATCCGCAGCTTTTTCACCATCCTGTCTCGCTATTTGGTTATTTTGGCGACATGACCTCAGCGTGGCGAACGTCCAGTCCTGCTGGTGCCTGCTGGACCAGGACTCATTGTTTCACACAGTTTGTGTTACAATGGTTTTATTAATGAAGCGGTGTGTGTGTGTGTGTGTGTGTGTGTGTGTGTGTAATCATGAAATTTCACCAGCCTGAATGTGTGTGTGTGTTTCTTTTGGTTGGCACATTCTAACGCGGATTAGCCGTCGAGGCTCAAGCCAAAAAAGCTCGTTATTGTTTTGTGTTTGCTGTTTTATTGGTTTTGGCCACTTGTGCAAGTTCTTAAAGTGACACCCCACCCAAAGTCTGTCCCTGAGTCAAACGCTCGACCTCATGCAGACGTGAAATGTGAAAGGTAGCTGTAAAAAGTTATTCTTACTATTACGAGAAAGCCCTCCTGCACGCCGCGGCCTGCAAGAAGACAGTAGCTGCAGACCGCTCAGATTCATACCACTTATAAATAACAATACACACCAATATATACATGATGCATGTATTAAAATGCATGCTATCGGAGGTGTTGTGACATCGTTGGCTCGCTCACCCCCACTAAGAAAAGCCACGGAGGTTTGACGGCACATGCTGCGCTCAGGCACGTTAAGATTAATGGCTCAGTCTTTCAACATTGTTTTCTCAGTCGTGCTGTTTGGATAGTGAATATCACTCTGTCTGAGATTGGCAGGAACACGCACACACACACACAACACACGCAGCATGTTAATTCATGATGTTGACTGAGCTACCTGATCCTCTCTCTTCGCACTCTCTCCTCTCTCTCTCTCTCTCTCTCTCTATGTCTCTCGCTCTCTCGTCCCTGACCCACTTTGTTTACCAGAGGAAGATGAACAACAAGTGTTATGGGAACATTATGTCCCCACTCTTTTTCTCTCCCCCCACCCACCTCTTCCTCTGCCCTCCCTCCCCTCCGCCTCCCTCTCCTCGTCCTCCATCGCTCTCCCGATGCTCGTCTTTTCTCCCATCGGCCCCCGGTCGTTGCTCCTGTTCCCCCCGACTCCCCGTCTCCAAAAATAAGAAACAAAAACCGTTTTTACAAAGTAGCACCTTTCCTCTCTCTCTCTTTTCGCTTTTCAACTTTACTCAAGAGACCAAGCAGAAGGTTTGCATGTGAGAGTGTCGACAGAGCAGGTTCAGACCGGTCGCAGGGCCTAAACATGTCTGGATGAACACGCATACATGCACACGTGAGTCCACGAGACTTAGCTGGAACAGAGTCGCTACCCGTGAAGGCAATAACACAGGTACAGTGATGCATCAGTGTTTGTTGCAGCACATGCAGCTGTTTGTGTTGGATAAATATTAAAAACAGGGACATAGTGAAACACAACAACACAATGAACCTGACACAGCCTCCGATGCCAGCTCGGTCTCTACTACAGTGATATAATAATATAATATAATTAAATGATATATTATAATTAAACCGTTTTATAAAGGTATCCAGTAGTATCCAGTGTTCACATTAATGCATTAAGTCTTTATTATATGAGTTATTAAGTCGTGATTTAATTGTGCTTTGTTTTTTTTAATCTTCTGAGCTGCAAAAGCCTGTCGCATTGGTTTTTCACCATATTGCGTAAAGATTCAAACCCAGAGATGAGCTGGAGGCCTGTGGCTGCATGGTGACGAAGACTAGGCACCTGCCTGTCAACCAACCCACACATCACAGACCTGAACAACAGTAGCTTTTAATTTAAATTTAATCCTCCAGATCATCAGCGTTTGCTTATTTTCTTATTAATGCGCGTGTTCCGATCGATGGAGTCGCACAGAAGCGGGACGGAAAGATGGAGGATTGATGGAAGAGTGAGCGAGGAGAGAGAGAGAGAGAGAGAGAGAGAGAGAGAGGGGTTAGCTGTCACAGTGCACAGGGGTTGCCGCTGACGACGTAATGGAAAAATCACTCAAGATTAACATGAAACACAGGAAATGCTCTCAATTGAGCCTGATTGCCGTGTGTGTGTGTGTGTGTGTATGTGTGTGTGTGTGTGTGTGTGGGAGAACTCCAAGCAGAGACAGTGGTGACAGAGCCGCTCCGGTCTAAATGACAAGGTTTCTGAATGTTTTCTTGTAAAACCAGTAAATAGCACCTAAAGGTGACGTCCCTGATTGCAGGAGCGCAGTGCGACACTCGTGTTAAAGACCAGCTGGATATAAATAAAATCAGCTGTGGCCAGGACGAGACAGTTCCCACCAAACCTCCATCCCAGGAGTAAAAATCATTCAGTTTTCTGGCTTTTTAACAAGGAGCGAGAGATTTGAATGAGCCGAACGTGAGCTTATCAGATGCACCATGACATTTAAGTCGGTATCCGATCGGCGCCGTATGCACTTGAGTTGATCCTTTACGTTCCCTGTTTGTGTAAGACTTGACAGCCCCTTCACGTCAGGTTTCCCCGCCTGCATTTCCAAACCAGGTGGACAGAAAGCCCGTGCGTCTTATTCTGCACTGACAGTGTGTTTTCTTTATCTGCTTGTTCCATCTGAGCTCGGGAACGCTTCTGACTGCAACACGCCGAACCACTATTTCCAGTTCAGAGAAGCCGAGGCATGGAACTCAAGCGAGAGGCATGGGACAACACGGACTGGGTGCCGGTCTTATCTCGGCTATCGGCTCGACCTGTCCTGCCTTAAAAAAAAGCCATTTCTAGTAGCAGGTTCCTTTGTTACCTTTCTGAAAATGCTAACACGTGTAGCGCTACTTCACTAAATGGGAAGCTACACTCTCAGCCTCTAAACTTCAATCTTTATCTGTTATAAGTCACATAAGTCGCTTTTGATTCGACAGTGTTTTTCAGACTAACAGCTAAGTTTTGCCACAGGAACATCAGATTAAAATAAAGATGTTTAACAAGGAGCTGAGGAAATAGGAAATATGTTTTTTTTTTTTCTTTTTTAATCTGAAAGTTGTTTTGGTTTTAGATGCAAAGTGAATCGTTCCAGGAAATGAAAAGCTAATACAACGGTGGACCTTATTGTTCATTCGTCTTGATTAACCAGAGAAAGTAGTTGCGGGGTCAGGGCGCAGATGCTTTTTTTAATTCCAACTCAAGCACAGTAGTTATTCATTGACGTTCATGAGATTTAACATCCACAACAGCGGAAAAACACATGAATAAAAAGATTGTTAAAGTATTAGGAAAACTGATTCAACCGTTATGCAACAGGTGAAGGAGTGATGTAACACCAAAAAATGAAAGATCACATAAATTTTGCTCATTTCCTGTTTTGCAGTGTGGATTATCAGCTCCCGTCGACACTTCTCATACCGCAAAACATCTTCACATAAATAAATATCATTCCATTAGTGCGGCCGAACACCTGCAGCCACTTAATATTGGATTTTCCCGCAGCGAGGTGATGTGTAATACAAAGATTAACGTCAGCAGCCATTTAAATTCATCCACAAATGAATTAAATTCACATGCTATTTCTCTGCCC
This sequence comes from Datnioides undecimradiatus, assembly GCA_008933995.1. Classification (NCBI taxonomy): domain Eukaryota; kingdom Metazoa; phylum Chordata; class Actinopteri; order Lobotiformes; family Datnioididae; genus Datnioides; species Datnioides undecimradiatus. The sequence goes on along the minus strand of WARS01000086.1, from coordinate 61,386 downwards.
TGCTGCAGGCGTGCAATTCAGATTTAATGTGCCGGGAGTCGCCTGGAGGTGAGAGATGCAAACAGGCGGCCACAGGGTCGGCTGTCTCATTTATACATCTTAGGCAACGGAGAACACGCAGTTCTCTACAGAAGGCCGTCAGGGTGCCTTTTAGCAAGGCAGTGCTCATAGGTCAAGAATGTGGTTGCAGTGGGGAGCTGAGAGATGAAAGTGTTTGTAGTCATCGCAGCTTGACCCCAACCTGAACCATTAAGCCAAACTTGGTTGGAAGGCAACTGTCAAGCTCCACTGCGTCTGACGTGTCATGTTATTTTCCCTTGAGACTTCAGGCACATTAGCATGCCATTCGTGGTTTAGCTTTGCACGAGATCCAGATACCTGCCGCAACTGCAGCGAACCCGTTCGCATTCAACCGAGCGGGAGGGTTAGTGACATGTTTTTAAAATGATATGAGCATGTAGATGAAGATTTAAAAGTCAAAGTAAATAGATTTGGTAAGTTTGGGAACATTCACTGGAGAAGTTTCCATTAAGGACGTGAATTTAAAGACATTCCAGGCGCTCAAACAACAGATCTGCCTGGTTAAAGTGTGATAATGGAAATAGCGGTGGAACAACTTGGTAAAAAATGTATTTATCAAGGCAGATATAATCATGTTTTACATTTGGGTACGAGCTGTAAGTTCATATTTAGCACCAGTTGCTGGAAAAAGATTAATAGGGGTGATGGAGCAAAGATACAGAGTGTACACAGAGGAACTATGATATAATTTCAGTGCACAATCAGCAGCCCTTTTGCATATTTTGTGCGGTTTTCTATCGTGCAATCAATAACCTGCCGCAGCAAGGCATGGTGGGATAAAACAGAACAAACGTTTCAACAGCAAATCGTAGCAGCTCTCAAACAGGAGTGTCAAACTGCCTTTTTAGTTCAGGGGGGGAAGGGATGGGGGGGTTGCAAAAACAGAACAGTTGCATAAGCTTGACTTCAGAAAAACATGCGCGCACACATGCTCCATCTCCTCCCTGGCTTGTCAGGGCGGCTGTATTTTTAAAAACACCTCAGGCTGAATGGTCGCGTTGGCTACATCGAGGAGATGTTGACATTTTTGTAGCGATCAACCATCAAGCCCAGAGCGGCCGCATTCATGACCAACCCTGTCATCTCTCAACACTGCTGCTTTTATCTCTTACGCTGCTCACTCTCTCTCTTTCTCTCCCCTCCATTTCTTTCTCTCATTCAACCCTCAGTTTTCTCTCTTTTCCACGGTCTGTTCCCCATCCCATCCCCGGAAACTACATGTTAAAATGCTAAAAAAAAACTTGTGGCAATGTGAAGACCTTTTTATAAATCGATGATTATTTCCAAGAAGCCTTTTTTAGATTATCACTGAAATTCACTGAAATATCTAAACTGAGTTGCAATGAGCTATTTAACTGAAAGCTGTTGTGTGTGTTTATTTCTTGCTAATCCCTTCTTTCACCTGTGCAACCCTCCTGTGGTGCAGGGACCTGAAGCTGGACAACATCCTGCTGGACGCCGAGGGCCACTGTAAGCTGGCTGATTTTGGGATGTGCAAGGAGGGAATCCTCAGTGGAGTCACCACCACCACGTTCTGTGGGACGCCAGATTACATCGCGCCAGAGGTGACCTCAGACACACACACACAATTTCCAGACCCACAAGCCCACATACACACGGGATTACACATATTTTATTTGTAAAGACAGGTTCCATGTTCGACCGTACGCTGATGATACTCTATTTTACGCGGTTAATGCTGAGATGGAGATTTCAGCCATTTGGTGTGAAGAACTTACAAATCCCTAGTCTTTAATGCAATTAAGTTTCACATATAGACATGAAACATCATAAGATGTCTTACATTTGAATTTTTGTTTTTGTTAATTGCCAACAAAATTTAATTTATCGTCATATCTTATTTTCATATGAGTCGAACTCTTCCTGTATATTTACCTGTAGGTAAAAGGCAGAACGTAGCTTACTCTTATCTTAGTACTGGTCTGTGGTTCTTGAAAAAGAACAAATGATTTGTTCAAAGTTTTAAAGATTTAAAGTTATTAATAAAAATAACATTTTTACTTAAATTAAATGACATTGGCTTGGTCAAATCAAGTGTCACTCACATAATTTTGCACATGTTTGGTTCTTTGTTGTGTTTTCTGGCTGTGGCGACTCTGAGAGCCTGGTTGTAAGTCTCCTCTTTATTATGTGTGATTAGATCCTTCAGGAGCTGGATTATGGCCCGTCGGTGGACTGGTGGGCTCTCGGTGTGCTGATGTATGAGATGATGGCAGGCCAGCCACCATTTGAAGCGGATAATGAAGATGACCTGTTTGAATCCATCCTTCATGATGACGTCCTCTACCCGGTCTGGCTCAGCAAGGAGGCTGTGTCCATTCTTAAAGCGGTCAGTTAGCTTGGAGTGCAAAGTGGGGGTGGTTTGCAAAGCTTTAAAGTTTGTCCTGGCAAGCATGCAACTGAAATGAGCACGTCCTGTAAATGCCGGTGCAGAAATGATAGATCCGTACCGCTCTTCAGGCTTCCCTGCAGCACAACTAGTTTGAATTTAGCACCTGCACATTGCAAAATTGTGTATTAGGAACACTTTTCATATTCAGTTGCTTTGCATCCATCTGAATACATGGTCTGAGGTTGCAAAGTTACTGTCAGTGGGCAGTTTGAATAAAATCCTACTATGTCATGGTATGCATAATACATAAGGAGAAAATCTGCTAATCTGCTAACTGTGGTTGCAGTATTGCAAAGGACTCTTCAACACATGACCTTTGAAAAACGTATTTGAGGAAAAGTAAAGCTCCCTTTGGTGCAATCTTCTTAACCTTTGTTGATGAATGTAGTTTCCTTATGAGCATTGCAGCTCACACATTACGAAGACTTTACATAATATCCAGCGCCGTCGGGGCCGCAGTGTCGGGTTGTTACAGAATCTCAGGACTCTGAACTGGTTGATGTCTTCACATGGATGTTTCCTGTTTCTTTGCGTCCGTCTTGTTGTTTTTTGGTCTCTTTGTGTGCATCCGCTCTGTTTTCTCTCGCTTTGTCCTTCTCTTTCTCACCGTCACATGTCCGTTTTTCCTGTCACATGCTAAACGTCGGATAATTTGCTGGATGTTTGATTCCATGACTTTTTGTTCTCTGCGTGTGTATGTGTTCAACGCCGCTTCTCTGTTGGTTTATTTGTTCGTGCAGTTTTTCCATCACAAGCCTTGCGTTTACCTTGGCTTTTAGTGCAGTTTTACTGCAAAGCCTTGTGGGAAAGTGTGCATGTTTATGTTGGATGATGTCTTGGACTCTGACCAGTCACTTGACCGGCACTCTGGGCCCTGATTGGACATTTAATCAAGTTGAAGGACTCCAGGTCACATGATAAACTCTCTCAGCTCAGTCTAATGGCTGAACAGCCTGTTGAAAATCCAATTTTGTACTGTATCTTTTATTGCGAAAATAGAAAATGTAATTGTTTTCTCACATTTAATCTGCATTTATTCCCATAATCACTGTGAATTCGTAAACCTTGCATATCTTCTTGCAGCCAAAGATCCTTTGTTAGGGAGAGAAGCATCACTCATGCGCTCCCATTAGCGACAGTAAGGGTGCTTCCTGAACTTAACCTCTTTGGTTTGGTTCAAACAGACATTGGGGTGTTTGTGGGGTTCATTTGGGCTGGTGCAATGACAGCTGAACCCCAGTGCTGACCTAACAATCAATCTGTGTGTGTGTGTGTGTGTGTGTGTGTGTGTGTGCGTGTGTGTTTTGCTGCACGTCAGTCATCGTTGCTGTGTGTTGTCCTTTGCTGGTTTACCTGTTGAGTCCCGTCATGGGTCTCTGGTGGGTGACTGTGTGAAATGTTCACGTCCTCAGCGTGCGAGCTGTCTTCAGCCGCTGTAAATGGATGAAACAGACAGAAAAGCTTTTTTAATGCACCCTCCGCAGCGGGCACATAAAAACATCTATTTTTAGTCGAACGAATGCTGACATTTATTAGAATTAGAATCAGCAAATTGAACAGAACTGATATTTGCGTCATAACATCTTTTTTTCCCCCCTTCATGGAGCTGTTTTCTTAAAAAAACAGGATTTTTTTAGATCCGACCTTCAGACGTGCATCATGTAAAATCTCAGAACCTTGTTTTTCTGTAAAAAGTGAATTAATTTTTTATTATTTGAAAAATTATGAGAACTCTCTCACTCGAGGAGAAAAGAAGGAGGACTTGATTCGCTTTTCTTTTCTTTCTCCCCGCTTCTCCGTCCCTTCAGTTCATGACTAAGAGTCCTAACAAGCGCCTGGGCTGTGTGGTGGCTCAGGGTCTGGAGGAGGCCATCAAGCTCCATCCGTTCTTCAGAGAGATCGACTGGACGCTGCTGGAGCAGAGGAAGATCAGACCGCCGTTCAAACCACGCATCGTGAGTTGACAGACGCACAGGCGCCAAATAACCACCTGTTGCAGGAGCAAGGGGTCAAATCTAAATATGAAGCATTTACCACTTCCTGGTTAGCTGCTGTGTCTTCAGCTGATATATGCATCCATGCACGCAGCTTGCAGAGCACACTTTAGATCAAAAACACAAGATAACCCTGTAAACATCCTCGCTTTCTCTGATTGTCTTCCAGAAAACCAAAAGGGACGTGAACAACTTCGATCAGGACTTCACGCGTGAAGAGCCCGTGTTGACGCCGGTGGACAACAACATCATCAAGCAGATCAACCAAGATGAGTTCAAAGGATTCTCCTACTTTGGGGACGAGACTGTGGCCTAGACAAACGCACTGACACACAAACACACACACACACACACACACACACACACACACACTGACATACATGCCATTGACAACACAGCACGTACATCACCACGAACACACCCAAACAACGAGCGAATACGCAGTATTTAAAGAAACGCGGCCTCTTGACTGAGGCCTCCCGAACGGCTCTGACCCCTCCAGGAATTATACTAGACCATCTGTATCTCTCTTTATGGTTTCTGTGCTCTTGCTGTGTGTCCATTTGTGCATATCCCATCAAACTACACGCCCAAGCCGCATGGGAGCGCAGGTCGGATACTGTAAGAAATGACCCAGCGCTCCTCCGCTTGGTCCGGAAATACTCCTGATGCAGGCGAAGCAGTGGCCGGAATCACACTGTTGGCTGTGTGTGTGTGTGTGTGTGTGTGTGTGTGTGTGAGAGAGTGAGAAGATGTGTGTACTAGCGTGCATGCATGTGTAGTTGCATACCTCTAGAAAGAGTAAGACTGTCATTTCTGTACATGACGTGCTGTATCCTGTGTCTGTCTCCGTGTGTAAAGAATGTTTCTCTCTTCCCAAAAATATGTTTATGAATGGAAAAAAACTAAATAATGGAACCAATGATTGTATTTAAAGAAAAGAAAAAGTACTTTATCAGCTATAAAAACAAAAGATGTCACAAGGAGACGCGAGAAATCAAAGATTTCCTGGTGAATTCAGTTTTGTTTGGAGTCAAACGGGCTGTTAACGTCAGAAGATGCACCACAAAGAGACACTTTTTGAATTCTGGTTTGGTTTTAGCTCAGCAGCTCTTTCAGTCACTCCAGAGAGACGTTCTCTCTTCATGTTTTGGCTTTGGCTTGTCAGTACATCACTGGTCTTGTTCCCCATTAAAAAAAAAAACCAAAGGGTACCATGAGCTAACAGCTAGCAAGCCCACAGCAGCTCACCACTGGGAGCGTCCGCTGCTCTTTGAGGCAGGCGTCCGATGAAGCCGAGCGCGGAGCCCAAATCTAAAGTGTCAAAGAAGCCCTTTAAAAAAAGAGAATTAGTTTTAGGTGAAGTCTGTCTTCTCTGCACCTCCCGGAGCAAAGTCTGTCTCCGTCACTCCTCATTGAACCCATCGTTGAAATGCCTTGCGTGTGTGTGTGTGTGTGTGTGTGTGTGTGTGTGTGTGCACCACGTGACTGTAACCTGTTGCTGCACAGGTCGTACACTGCGCTGCACTACACTGAATGCGACTGAACGTGTTAAACTGAATGTATTTTGTTCTGCGGTGTGTGTGTGTGTGTGTGTGTGTGTGCTCATGCAGAGAGCCTCCTTCATGTTTTCCACCTTTTTTTTTTTAAATTTAAAACCTCTTTTTGTTTTTGTCGCTGTTGTTTTTACTGGATCGCCTGGTTCTCACTGACATTTTAGAAATCTTTAGACTTCCTCTCCTCCTCCTCCTCGTTCCTCCTCCTCCTCGTTCCTCCTCGCTGTGCAGCGGGGACTCGCGGGTCAGATAAGCTTCAGATAAGCAAACAGGCCTCAGAGGAAACTCCAGAGGTGTCGATCCGTGTTCGAGGTCCAGTTTACGACTCGTAGTGAACTGAAAAGAGCCCAAACATCTTCAAGAAAACTCCATGTGCAATACTCCGAAAGAGTCTGTTTGTTTGTTTTTCCACTCCCTCCATTCTTTCATCTTGATCCTCGTCCACAGACGCGTGTTCAGGTACAAATAAGACCACAGTGCAGTCAGTTTTAGGGCACCGCGAGGTGAGAATCATCTATCACATGCATTTCCTGAAAGTTGGTGTAGTCAGCATCCCAATCAGCCAATCGGTGCATCCCCTGCGCTCCAACCACATGCAGCTGTCGTGCATGAGCGGCAGTGATGTGACATAATGTGACGCATTTCGCAGAAACGAAACAGGAGAGATGCTTCTCTCCTGCACATCTGATCCCAAGTAACAGCAGGAGACACGATCGCTGAGACTCACGAAACACTGACCTGATCCAGGGAACTGAATTTAAGCACTCAAACACTGGTGACAACCTTTATTTGATGTAAACCACGATGATCCACGCGCCGACTCATTTAAATTTTCAGCGCTGATGCGTCTTCATTAGACCTCGACCACCACGTTTCCATGACCTGAAGGAGTAAACTGCACCGTATGAGGAGTGATATGAGAGAAGTGCACCTCGCTGATGAAGCTGTGGTGGAGACCTTTTCATGCAGCTGTGTGTGTGTGTGTGTGTGTGTGTGTGTGAAAATTAATAATTCATTTCAGAGTTCCAGCTTTAAAAATGTGAAGATTTGCTGCTTTTTTCTTTCATTTCTCAACAGTTTTGATGTATTTAATGTTATGACGCTGACGCCTGGACAGTTGAGACATTGCAAAGGTGTCACGTTGGGCTCTGGGACAATATTTCTCACTAATTTATGAGTTTTTATAAATCAGTTGATTAAAGCAGGAAATAATAAGCAGCTGAATCCAGAATAAAAAGAAACTAGCTGCAGTTCAACGACAGAATAGTTTAAAACGAGCTCCACACTACACAGCTCTTGTAAAAACCTGCTTTTACATCTATGCATGCGTGATAATAATCTTATAATTTAATTTATTATAGTAAAACAGTCGCAGTGGACATTTTTCTGCATCAAGTGCTTTTAAACATATACTTAAAGCATGTTTTCTTGATTATGCATTAATAACTTTGCTTAGCATTTTCAACGCAGGTGCAGATGTAGCACTTTTAAAAGGTGCAACAGGCATGCGGAGGACATTTAAAATGAGTCACGTGTCGTGTTATCAGTCATGAGCCTAACGAGTCACCGCCAAACCCGCCGGACGACCAAACCGGTACAAACAGGCAGCGGCGAACATGTAGCAGTCAAAACATCGCAAGTGTTGTAGCAGCAGAAGATGCATTAGATACAGTAGCTGGAGGTGGACACCCAACGCAAACACACATGCACGTCTGTGGATAGAGGTGCAGACTTGCTGTCAGCTGACCTCCAACACACCGTTCTGGTTCCTTCTCCGCGCCTCTCCTCCTCAGTCTCAGCCTCCTGTTGCATCACTGTTTAGTCTTTACTTTAAAAAAAAAAAGAAAACAGTTTGTCCCACCACGACCCAAAAAGGATGTTCTCTCCCTGAAGTCCTCCATGCTGAGCGCCAAATGCTATTTCCAAACTTTCCACCCGGTAGCTGAATTTGTTTGCTGCAGAGTAAAAAAAATAAAATCCGCTTCATGCAGGAAGTTCCTTTTCATCCGCCTTTGGAGTTAGAGAATCAAACTCAAGCGTGAACATGATTGGAAACAGTATTATGATTCTACTTAGAGCATCAAGCATCCATCTTCCTGGGCTCACATGCAGAATGTGACTGTGTGTACATGTTTTATTTTGCACTCCCTGTATTTGTGAAGCTTTGTATGTACATTTTGTCATCGGACCTGTGGTTTTGGTTCCTTCACCTTTCGTTCGCGTTGATGAGTTTCGTTTTTCTGTTTTGCGCTGCGTGCCAAATGTACTGTATTTTCGAAGGATGTGAAGGTGTATTTTAATTTTTGAAACAAATTAAAGATCATGATGTCAGAAAGGAGTTGCCCTTTGTCCGCTGCGTCATTTCTGTTTCAGTGACCGTGCACAAAACACAGAACGTCCCCGTTTTCATGCAGGCGGCAGACTGAGCGCTGACGCCCTCTTTTCTGAAAAGGTTGGCGTTGCGATGTTTGCGCGTATCCCAAAATCTGTTGATATCCAAGTCCATCGGTGTTCGAAAGTAAGTGTGACTGCTGACTAGAAATGTGGGCAGTCTGCTTTGTTTACAACACACAGAGCTGACGGTAAAGCAGCTGATCTGTGTGTTTCTCTATCGCAAAAACCCACAGATGAGACACTAACATCAACATATGCTGCATACCTTAATCTGGAAACGCTGCATTCAGGGAAAAGGCAAATTCTGAATACTGACTCAATAAGAGAGGAAAATCAGCGAGCGTGCAACATCTTCACATCACAGGTTAACCCTAAAACAGCTCTCAAACATGACATCATCGCACAGCAAAGGAAAGTTTGCCGCGCATTAGCGAGCACCCACGGCGGAGGATCGTCAATCTCTTCCATCTTAAACGTTTGACAAGTCGACGGTGGGAAAGGCGACGTTAAATGCCAGGGGAGGTTATCTGCATCTGATTTTGTGAAAAAATGCGGCGAGGCCTGCTCTCAAGCATGTCGGTGGGAAACTGAACGCTCCGAGGCCTCGGCGAGGTGATCGACGCCATCCGTGACGCAGGCTGGGTTCCTACTGCGCTATTTTGGTTTTGTTTGCTATTTCGGTGTCTTTAACAGCCTGCGGTCAGTCAGGTGAGCCCGTATATTTATATAAAACTCTTGCATCACAAACACAGCGGAGCGGGACTGACACAGTCCTGTTTCACATCTAAACCTTATACCTGCCAATCCGCTGCAGCTCGCATATAAATCTAGTTCACCGGCTCAGGAAGTTGTGCAAACGGTGACCGAGCTCTTGCTTTTTGAATCTGTGCAGATTTTGTTGCGGCGTGACTGCACGTGGGGCAAATGTGCATAGATCTTTAGCAGCTTTATGTAAAATGCACACGTTTAGCAGCAAATGCATATCCGGCCTGTCATGTTGTGACACCAGGAGGATGTTTTCATCTCACACTTAATTAAATTATCAGTAAACTACGAGTGAGTTGAGTTTTACTGTTTGCTACACGTCACCTACTGACAGACTTTTACTTTGATATGCGCAATAAAATGCTGTGCCGGTGACTGACGGCTCATCGGCGATAAGAGGTGAAGAGAGAAGACCGGGGTGAGTCACCCTGCTGACATCAGGAGATATCAAATGAGCGCGCTGACGACTACCTGCAGTCTGAGCAGCGAATATTCAGCGCCTGCAGGCTTGAAAGGTGGCTTTGCAGCTGCTAGCATAACGATGTTAGCCAAGTAGAAATGAACTACAGACTAATTACTTTTAATGGGATTACAGCAGCCGAGATAGCGACATGTAGCTTGGTAATAGCGGTCGCCATTTTTGTTATTACTCCTCCTTGGTGCACAGCTTGATAACAGCTTAACAGTGGTTTTAGTTCCTCCCACAGCGCTAATCATTAGTCCCCAGTGCAACAGACTGAATGGATCAAATGCTGATTCAGCTACAGAACTGCTGCTCTGTGTGATGACGCCAAATGCAGGCTACAAGAAACAACTTCACACGCTCAAAAGTCAAAGTTAAGTGGGTTTAACACCCGTCTGTGATTCAAGAGACAAAATGGATTCAACCTGCGTCACTAATGTACCATAACATGCTAAACTAACCCAGACCTAACCGAGTAACGGCACTGAAATATGATTCTTTGCTTAAAGCCGCCGACAGTTTATACGATACATGTGAAACAAGTGGCTGATGAGTCATTGGTTCAGGTCTGATTGATAACGAATTAATCGGAAACAGTTGTTCATCACTTTGCATTTTATGGGACCAGCTTTACAAGAATGAAGATTTTCTATTTAATTATTTTTATGTTATTTTAAAATCAAATGTATTTTACTTTTAAGGTTTGCACTGTTGGTCAAACAAAACAAGCATTATTAACGTCTCATTCTGGGATTCGGGTCCTTCTGACAACATTATCTCATTATTTTAGAGACCAAAGCTTCAATAAATTAACCGAGGAAATGATCAGCAGGTGAATTTGTTTTAAAAATCCATAATAAAAATCAAAATGTATTAAAAACGCTTCAAACTGAGCACCAACTCAAACCAACTACAACAGTTAAAGCCTGCGTTTACATCAATAATTTGTTATAGTGTGGTTAAATATTCAGTATAACTGATGGAGGAAGTTTTGCTGCATTTTAATATTTTACATTAATCTCTCCACCTTACGGCGTGTGAGCGCTTCCTCCACCACAGTCAGTTTCCTATATTTATATATTTACCTCACAGTGACTTCCTCTACAGGTGCCACCTGTTGCCAACTGCGTCTGGGACAAACAGGTAGGAGAGCAGGACACACACACACACACACACACACACACACACACACACACACACGGGCACACAGGGGAGGGCGGGGCTGAGGGGGGCGGCTCCCGCCGGCGCTGCCAGCCAATCACGGCGCCGGGACTGGGACAGCGGCTTTCACAGCGCCAGCTGAGCTCCAGGTCAGAGACCGAGCAGTTTCGGGAGTTCTCGGATCAGCAAGCGAGGAAAAAGTTTTGAGCAGCGGACCTGCGGGCGGCGCGTGACAGCGGCAGCGGCGGCAGCAGCTCACGGTTCATCCCCAGCCTGTGTGAGCGCTTTATATCTGCGGGTGAGAGGCTGTACAATCCTCGGCAGTGTTCTGAGACTGTACGGCTCCGACCCCCCGACCCCCCGTCCCCCCCCTCCCAGCCTGGACGGTCACAGCCAGCCCGGTGTCGCGGACTAACCCTCTGACGGGCTTTAATGACCTGATCTGTCAGCGCGGCTCCCTGCGCACTTCCATGTAACACCTGCGTGTTTCACTTCTTCTCACTCTAAAGTTGGACCTAACTCAGCCAATCGGGGAATTACAACCTTGTTAAAGGGCGAACATGACGGCCGACAAGGAGAAAAAGAGGTAAGGGTCACTCGTTTCGCTCTCTGCCTTTGTCTGCGTTTCATTTCCAGCCGCTTGTGAGTTCTTTAAGCAGACCAGCGTGTGTTTGTGTGGTGGAGAAGCTGCGTGGCGGGCGGCTGCGGTGCCACAGAGCGGGGACCTGTTGCTGCAGCGCTGCGTGTGACTCGGCCCCGCACTCCTGCTCTGACAGAGCGCGATAGGAAATCACACAGAACAGCTTTGTGCCAGTGTTGAAAGCGCTTTAATCTCTTTCTTTAACGCAGTGATGAGCCGAGTGGTTGTGATTAGACTCGTGTAAGGTAAGTGGGTGATTGGATTTGGTCTGGAACTGACAGGAGATGAGGTTTGCTGCAGGCTGTCACCGAGTTAGACCACATTTGATTCACATTTTGGATGTGTTCATCTTCAGGGGAGTCATCAGTGAGCGCAAACAAGCTCCAAACAAGTCCAAACAGCTGGAGAGCAATGGAAGCTGCTTGTGTTATTGGATTTATTAAGTATTGTAAAGCTTTAAAGGCCTTCACATGCGAATACAGCCGCTTTCCCGAGGTGTCTGCCTCCATACCAGGGTAGGTCACAGCATCACAGCATATTGTTGTGGTCATGTAGCTCCGGCAGGAACACCTCGGGGGGCCTGGTTTTATTATTTAATGTTAGGTTTGTTTTCTTAGCAAACCGCAGCGGGGGTGCTTCGGGGACAGTTAAAATGGCACACAGGCCGCAGCTGTAGACGGATGTTTTCCAATTAAAATGCACTTTCAAGTCAGGATCTAGGTTCTTAACCTCTGGCCTCCTTTTGGTGGAGCCGGCCGTCCATATTGGATAATCAACAATCAGATGTTACAGTAGATATCACCGCCTGTCGGGTCGGGAAGTTTCTGCAGGTATCTTGCGGTGAGTCTTGCGGTGAGTCTTGCGGTGAGTCTGCGTCTCTGCTGGAGGCGTTACAGCCGCTCAGCCACCGCCTGGAGTTTGTTCTAGTTTCCAAAAAACTTTGTTCTAGTCTCCAAAAAAACTAGAACAACATTTGGCAAGTTATCTGGCGGCGTTCGTGCAGCCATGACAGTCTGTTATCTGCTCAGTCAGCTGACGCGCCACAAAGCATTTGGTCCCGTCACACATTGATTTACGGTGGGGTGAAATACTCCAGGGGTTTAAACATTCAGCCCCTGGGGGGATTTGCATATTTGTACATATTCGAGGTATGTGTTTCCCCCCGCAGCTTCTTAGCCGCGCGTCTTCCTGCAAGTACCACTCTGCTCCTCGGCTGTTAATTGTTCACCAGCGGTGATGAGGTCACGGGGCTAATCTCGTGTAATAATGCTTTAACTGGTTGCAGCTTGCCCCGCTGTCTGTCACCATAACAGCTACTTAATCACGCCTGTCAGAGAGGGAGAATTAACATCTTACCTGGGGGAAATCCTCCATATCATTGGCTTTTTCCGTCCAATCACGGCCCAGAATCGAGTCTGAGATATAGGGGAAAGCCGCGGCGAGGACAACAGATGGTACCTTTTAATTATCCAGCTTACTTCTATGAATTCACCACTTAAGCAGGAAAACAGATTTCCATCAGGAGAGCTGGGTTTGCTGAAAAGTGAGTGTAGAACAATGCAGAGTCACTGGGTTAATCACAAAATGTTCATGTTTTCAGATCCAGGCCTGAGCACGGATGTTACGCACACAGAACACTACAGTGTTACACAGGATTCACAGCGTCTTCGGTAATAACATAAATGTCATGCCCACCCTGTAAACTGCAAACAGGGCTCGGGCCGCAGGCGTTGTTACTGACCTTGTACTCAGGTAAAAGTAAAAGTACCGCATTCAAAATACGAACGGGACAAAAAATACAAATAGATCATAAAAACAGGTTTTAAACGCACTGCAAGATGGTCCAACTGACGATTATTACCTAAACATAATTAGATTATATGTCAATATGTTGTTATGCTGCAGCTGGTGAAGGTTGAGCTAGATTTATTAAATATATATATATATAGCCTGGTGTTCTACAGGCCATCTGATCTTATCAATAAGGTTGCATTAGAGCTGATTTGTTGATTTAAATGTTTTATTATCAATCTGCAAAGCGGTTTGATCCACATAGAGAAGCCGTGTGTAAATTTAGCGATTCAGTCATTTTTTTGGTGGGCGATAACAATTTGGGACACCGCCGGGCGCCCCCCTCGTCCGTCCTGTCCACCCTTCTGTCGCCGGCCTCTCTGTCGTCGGGGCTGAAAGCGAACTGAGGCGGATAACGACGTTGAGAGGCAGAAAGTGAGAGGAGCACTTCCTGTGGCTCGTCAGCGCCTGGCTGCTTCCACAGAGAGCCGTCGGCCATTTTAGGGAGGGAGACCCGCCAGCGCGTCTCCGTCGAGCTGCGGACGAAACGCATCCGTGTGTGAGAGACTCCGCTGCGCTTTGTCTCCTCGTTGACCTGTGCTTTCCTCTGTCACTGTGTTTGTCTTTGCATGACACAGTAGCACTCTCGCACACCGTGGCCGCCGCCGCTGCTGCTGCTACCTGGAAGTCATAATTGCCCAGATAAGTCGGATGATTCATGACAGCTGCCTGGCAAACGGCGGCCGTGTTTATTTGCGCCCCGGCGTTTAAGATATTTCCAGGTTTTATTAATATTAACTCGTGTTGACGTGAGAGGATGAAGTCGCTGGGCGATTGTCCCGCTGCCGGTGCACGTATGCGAGTGGAGATGCAACATGCAGCAGCAGAAGTGACACATTTCCACCTTCTGCGTGGAAGCTGTGAGGTCTGAGCTTCACGCCTTCATCCACCGCAACCTACCCCCGGAATAAATGTGTCACCTGACTTGAGTTAAGGTGAGGCAGGAGGGTCACTCACCTGTAGATGTACATAAAAGGCACAGATGTGTGTGAGTGAACGCCAAGTGGACGCCTGACCCCACCTGTTACGAAACCATAGACACTGTCAATAAAGTGTTATATTATCGATGGTCGGACTGCGCCATTACTGGGGAGGAAACAACGCCACCATCTCGCCGTCCGCCTCATAACGGCTGGCGTTTCCTGGTGTCCGACAGGGGCCATTTCCGGCCAGTGTGACCCAGGATCCACGTTGAAATCTTTCTTGTGTTTGCTGAACCCCAGCAAGCTGTTTTCTTGTTTCTTTGACTCACCCGAAAGGTTCGGCGCACTCCCAGAGTTTTGTTATAGCAACCAGCAGCTCCCAAATATCAAAGCGGACTCTGGGCTTGCTGTGGAGACTTTGAAACGCAACCCGACTCACAGGCGACGATGAAGCGAACAAGTGCCGTCGGGGTTGTCTTTCTGTAAAGTTTGAGTAAAACTGGCCACGTCCTGCGAAGGTAAAATTCAATTTCTAATAAACAGCTGTCAGTCTAATTTAGTTGTGGTAATGTTTAACTTGGCAGCACATTTGTGACGGCACCGGTCAACGCCCCCGAGGCGAGCGGACGAGTGATCCAACAGGTTTTGGGCCTCTAGTGTTACCGTGTTGTTTGGAAATCAGAACAAAAGACGCCAACAAGTTTGTCAGCGACTGTACAAACAGCAAAACACTAGAAAAAGTGGTAAAGTGAGCTCCTAAAGGTGGAGGGTTTCAGGATGAATCGGTGGTTAAAGGCGCCGGCTGCCGCTGGCCGACGTCCCGCGCCGAGCCCGGTAAACACTCCAGAGCTCCAGTGTTTGTTGTGGTCTGTCACGGTTTGACGAGGTAACACATTAACAGGGTTTCTCACGGCACTCTTCCACCTCGGGCTGCGTCGAATAGCTTTATTTTTACACCCGGGATGACTGATACCGGCAAAACGTTTGAGGGCCCCACTCACGTCTCTCAACATGTGATTCCACTGGAAACCTGTCCAAAGGTCAGAGTCCGACGCAGCTGCCAGGCGGATATACATTACAGGGCCGTGGAGAGATTGATCCATTTGGGTCTATTTTCTGTCTCTTTTTAAGACCTGTCCCTGTTATCATAGTCAGTGAGGGGGTGTAACAGTATATTGTGGCGCGGTATCTCGCAATAGAGAAACAAGGCCGTAACCCCGAGAGGACGCGGTTCTCAGTGATTTAGGAGCCGCTCAGGGCCGTTGCTGCGTGTACCTGGCTGAGTCTCTTTTCAAATAAAAGCACAAAAGCAAAACAAATTGAAATAATTTATTAATGAAAAATAATAAATCTTTCACAAAGCGGCGCCGCTCTTCAGCGACGCTCAGCAGAACGGTTGCCGTGGGCCGCGCCAACACACGAACCAGGGCCGCCCCCGATTTTGAGCCAGATCAGCTGGTTGAACAGCACCTCATGTCGTAATCTCAGGTTGTAGTCACAGAGAGATGCCGTCCCGTCCTCTGCTGCGTCTGAAACATGTTTCATCTGAGCTGGAAGGCATCCTCGCAGCTGAGGATCGGCTCCTGTGGTTTGCATCAACGGTCAAACGAGGATAATTAAGATGATTAAAAATGAGCGAATGTTTCGCTCAAACTGGAACTTTTGTGTTTACTTTCCTCTGTTTCTTTAAAAAAGATGTGTTCTTTCTTTGTCAGACTTTTGCCAAGGTCAAGACTGGACTTTATTATCGCACAAAGAGTAGCAGAACTGGAATGTGCAGTGTCAAGTCTTTTGACCTTTCATCCGAGAAGACACGCCGCACACCATTGTTAAAGTGTGAAAACCCCTGAAAACACGTCAAAACCAAAGTGTGATCTCTCAAGAACTGTTAAAAACAGAATAAACCAAGCAGTAAATGTGAATTATGTTTGTTTAAACCCGTCAAAGAGCCTTTAAAGAGGAGCCCTCACGCTGATTTGTTATTTATTCTCAGTGGGTCTCAACAAAATTTAAATTATGCAGAGTTTTTGTTGGGTTTCTGCCAAAAGCCACAAAGCGCTGACACGAACGCAGCCGCTTCTTCTGGCGCACAATGACTTGACGGCGCAGATCCTGAAGGACGAGTTTGAAGCTCCGAGCACTGATCAGTTTTGCTCCTTGTTCTTTTGTTTGCTGCTGGACCGAATCTTTGTGCGCTAACTCATGAGAGGAGAAGAAAGGGGAGGGAGAGGGAGGAGAGCAAGTTGCCAAAGACACGACGGAGAGAACAGAAAGGGAGGACAGAAAGTTGTTAAACAAGACGAGCGATAAATCAGCTGGACGTGGAGGTGACAGAGACGAGCGTGAATCAGTGAGGGGAGTGAAGACAGACGGGCGGACGATAGGAGCGGCGGCAGCGTCGGACCGTTCAGGCCTGTCAACTCAGCAGTTCACATGGTCGCAGGGCTCTGCAGCGAGCCGAGGCCTGGTTGGCACAGCGCCGTCACGCCTCTTTTGTGTGCTAACCCCTCGGCCTCCCAGCACTACCCAAACATCACGCCACTTACTGCTCAACCTGCCCTCTGAAAGACAGAGGAATGCAAGGAGAGACGGAGAGAGAGAGAGAAGCCCAAACGTCTGAGAGTGGAAAGCCTGGGAGTGGATTTACTGCCTCTTGTCGAAGGAGAAAAGTTATTTTTTAAGCATGGGAAGAAATTAACTCAAGTACTACAGTTCTCAAGTGTTTGCACTTTCCCTCTGTATTACAGAACCGCCTCAGCGTTTCTCTAATGAGTTCTTTACGTTTTTCAGGCTCTGGGACAAGTTTTAAGGCTCAGTCGCTATTTTTAGGGCTGCAACGCACAATTACTGTTGTTATTGATTCTTTATATATCCATAAAATACCAGGAAATAGTGCCAAGCATCCATCACGGTTCCCCACACTTGTATAAAACTGAAAAAAAGGCAAAAAGCAAATCCCCACGTGCTGGAGCCAGAGGATGGTTTGCCTCTTTCCTGATTAATAACCGACTGTGGCGCCGACTTTCAGCCGGTCGGCCTAACGGGAAATGGTTCAAGGTCTTTTGACAAATATTTTAGTTTCAGTCTTTTCGGCAAAAGTGCTCTGTTTTATTCAGATTTGACTCTTTTTTTGTCATCTGATTTTCCTCAAAGCGTTTCAGCTGCAAACAGGCGCCACAAACTGGAACTGAGGCGACCGCATCGAGCAGCTTTTCACTCTCTCAGCCGGGCGAACGTTAACCTGGACGCCGGCTAACGTCAGGACTTACTGTTAGCTAGCGTATGGTTGTTTTTATGGTTAGCAGGGTTAGCGGATGTCTCTCCGTCTCCTGTTACCTCGGTGCACTGTGTTTCCCATTCTGCGAAATTATACATTTGCTTAGTTCGGGAATAGTTTGCCCATAGATCCAGTCTGTGACCCTCTTTTGCACTGAACCCAGTCACATATGCATGTTGTGATCGTGAGCTGTGTTACTCATGAAAATGTTTTTTTTGGTTACGTGATTTCAAAACAAAACGTTCACCCGCATCAGATCAGCAGAACATCGACTGACGGCGCGTTTCATTAGTCTCACTGACAACATCTGCTCGCAGCAGCCATTCGTCTTCTTTGTGGTTGCACCGAGGTATTTGCAGCACCTGGTCAAGGTCGGATGAATCACGCCAGAGTGTTTTGCACGCCCGCTGCCTCTCTAAGACTCGCGTGAGGTTCGAGAACGAAGCACTTCCCTCGCTCAAAGAAACCGTGCCAGGGAGCAGAACCCGTGCAGCGATTGCCTTCCTCTCACAACCAATTTATCATAACGCATTCATCGCGTGTAAACACAACACAAAGAGTGCTCAGAACTGAAAATGTTGACGCTTGTTTACTCGTGTTAGCGGATCTGTGTATTGCGTTTCAGTAGAAATCAGAGGAAGGAGTGTGAGGCTGACATCTTCAATATCTTCAATAATAATATGTTCTTGGTGAGTAATCAGTTTGTTTAGGGGTTTATTGTGGACGTGGATTCCCCCCCCCCACCACCAGGCTTTCCTGGATCATTTTGGGAAAACAGCTTCACATGTCAAAGCTGGAAACTCAACACTCGGGTTTTACTTTCGGTTTGATACCTTACAAGAATTGCCCCCCTCGTCAGCGCCCGTAATGATTCCCAGACTTTGAGCTGACCTTTGTCCGAGGCGCCGGGGCCGAGCTGAAAGCTGTTAACTCGATTTCTGCTTTAAAAAAAATTGTTTTTATCCTCGTTCTTCCGTCGAGCCAGGTCTTATTTTGCCCTCACAGTTCACAGTTCAGCTGAGACAAACAGCAGCTTTATATCAGTAGCAACGCTGGAAGCCACTTGAGTGTGTGTGTCAGTTTTGAATGAGTCTCTCTGCGGCGCTGTACGACTCGGCTGTTTGTGTTTGGGGCTTAGCGCTCCTGTTCGGAGTTTTCCCCGAGTGTAAAGACGAGGACAGGGCGAAGGCACCGGGAGACGGTGTGGAACCGAGCAAACGAGATTAAAGAGCGTCGGGCGAGTCAGAGATGAAGCGTGGACAGTGAGAGAGGTCATTAAGCAGAGATAGTGTGTTTCCCAGCCGTGTGTGTGTGTGTGTGTGTGTGTGTGTGTGTGTGAATCTGTGGTTTATTGTGATTGGTCCTCTGTGGAGGATGAAGAGCAGGGGGCTGGTTGAGGGGTTAAAGACCGACTTCTGGTCCCGTCTCTTCAATCTGGGAACATATAACACAACTTTAGACTTTGCAATAGCATAATGAGTGTTAGACAGACAGTGTTGTTTTCAGGCGATACACCGATCCCTCCCATTGACCTCAGTGCAGATGAGTCCAGAAACCAGGTCTAATGAAATTCAGACCTAAATTCAAACTTATGTCACATACCAAACACAACTTTACGTCCTCATGGGAACCCGAACCTAAACTTTTCCATTCGCGACGTGAACGGTGTGTTTGTTTTGTAACCATGGCAACAGAGGTCACCTGCCTCTGGGTCTGCACTCTGCAGGAGCTACCGGGAAGGACTGGCTTAACACCTGCATGCAAACCTAGAGGTGGCGGTTTGCAGTTTCAACGTGTTTGTGCGCAGGTTGAGGAAACCAGGTCGTGTCGGTCACGATTCAGACCAACGGACGATTGACGCATCACCACTGAGGACACTCAGAGCAGAGGGCAGGACAATAACGTCGAGTTAAAACGCCAATAAAGTGCTTTTTAGTCATCGTAGCAGGAAGCAGGGGATCGTTTTGGGGATTTTCCTGACAGAGTCTTGTATTGTCAGCGCCTGCTTAGCGCATAATGCTTATTGTTTTGAGTTTTTTGCCGCTTGTCACTAAAAAGTTTCCGTTTCTTTTTTTGAGGATTTACAGTATCAGAGAAACAGAAAATGCTCAAAAAAAAGAAAAAAATAAATTTTAACATCTTAGTCTGGTGGTAAACCTGAGACCCTGTGGAGTCCGGAGGCCCCTGGTCAGCTGAACAGAAAGCCCCCCCTCCACCACCACCTGGCCCTCGGGCCCCTGCGCAGTGAGGGGAAGCAGCAGGGGAGGAGAGGAGGTGGTCTGGGAAACCTCTCCTGCATCTTTCCATTGTTATTTTTATCTCATTCATGCTCAGCCGCCCACCCGTCCTCCTCCGCTCTTCACCCTCCTGCTTTCCGTCCTTGTTTTTTTCTGATTCAGTCTTTCTGCTCATATCGCGCTCTCTCACGGTCATCCTCCGCCTCCAGCCGCGCTGCCCGCTCTCCCCGCTCGCTTTGTTGTCGCTGCTTTCTCCACGTTTGAGGTCACTTGACCAGGCCTATATGTTCCCCTCTCTCGCCTCCTTCAGAACTCTGTCTCCTTGCCATTTCCTATTTCCTGTCCGCCAGCTCCCCGTCTTCCTCTTCCTGTGCTACCAAAATGGCCGCGTTCCATGATTCGCTGAGTGTCTCCTGGCCGAGCTCCAGGCCCGAGCCGAGTCGGGTTGAATGATTCAATGAGCAGCTGGTGATTTATTGCGTTGCAGCAAAGCCGGTTTTGAACGTGGCCGCTGTCTTTTCAGTGTCTGCAGAGGTTACCGCACGTTTACCTGCGTGAAACCAGATAACGGAGGCAAAGCAGATGTGACAGGAGGCGTCGACGAGCAGCGGCCTCGTGCAGCAGGGCTCCGCTTTGTTTAACAAAAGGGAAAAATACTAATAAATACAACATAAATGAACAGAATCCAAATCTTTGGCAGTTTAGGCAGCTAAGGAACTTCAGTTAAGGTTTGGGTCGTTAAATGTCGTTAAATGTTATTAAAAAGTTGTTTTTTCTGCATTTAAACAGACCAAGAGCTTTATTTTACATAAACTAAAGTGCTGCATCTGCATAAACATCACCATTAGAGAAGCTAAATAACACCGTGTCTGCAACGAGTGGACAGTTTGGATGGAAAGTGTGTTTTCAGTGAACATGTTTTATCATTTTCCAGGCATTTCCCTCATATCTTAATTGTTTACTCTCCTACACCTTCAGATTAAATGTATATTAAGGTAACAGAAGCATTTTTAGTCAAACAAATAAATAAAGAGTAAGGCATAATTAAATTAATTAAAGGTGGTTTAAAACCATAGTTACTCAGTAACGCCTCAGCTGCGCTGCAGCTTTAACCACTTTCACTCAGAGCGTCTCCCTTTCAGCCCGTCCCACCTGCGAGTTAAGAGCTTTCTCCCCCCGGCGGCGGCGTTTTCAACCGTTTTAGACAATTTCGGTGTCCGGGAGGAATTCGCTGACTCTAAACAGGCAGCGAGCGCAGAGCTGAGAGCAGCTGAGAGCCAGACTCGCGCCGCGGGACGTGACACTGCGCCTTGTTTGTTACCTTCAGACGGCGAGAAAACACGTTTTAAACACGCGAAAACTGCCCCGAATGATCCGTCAGAGGGAACATCCAACCTGGATTTAACTTTTCTTTTCCATTGTGACGCATTTAAACAGAAATTACTTAAGATTTACACAGTTTTTCTACAGGTTCACCTCAACCTTAAGTGTCCTTCACAGCCTCGTGCTGTTTTATAACAGCGGCTTGCGTGAGCAGCTTCAGTGACAGAGTGAAAAACTGTACCAGACTTGCATTCCTTTCTCTTTAAGTCTCCGTAATCCTTTTCTACAGATTACACTTACTCTCTCCTGTTTTCAGTTTGCATTTCAGGACACGGAAAGTGATGAAAGACAGCTTTCTGCTGCGCTCCTCTGTCATCATATCTCTTTCTGCAGAGTCAGTTACTGTAAAATAAAACTTGCTTTTGTCGCTGGGAGGCATGTGAACGCTGGATTTTCCTTCTGGATTTACATGCAGGGGCAGCTCTTAAGTGCTCCTGCAACTCAAACCAAACTGCAAATGCAAAGAGAATCACCAGAGACCAAAGTTCCCCCCAAATACAGCCGATTAAATCCTTAAAAGTTAGAATAAAAAGAGAAAGATGATGCCGAACAGCAGGAGAACCGGCCGATAAGAAGCGCCAACAGACGACATTTTGCCGTTTTAAAGGCACGAGCGCTGACAGAGGCTTCATGGTGCATTCGAGTGCACCTTGTAAACTCACATCTCCATGCCACAGCGGCCATTAAGGATTTCCTTAAAACAGATGTTTCCTCTCACTTGCCTTCAATGCAAAGTCATTTGTCCCTAATTTCAGGTTCTGCTGCAGCATCTCTGAATAAATAAACACGTAGCGCATAGCGAATATGCACCAGGCGGGTTGTTTGTCACCTGCTAGTCACAAAGTTGATGCACTGGTTTGCAAACTGCAGCAGGGGAAGGAGCGTGAAGGAGGCAGGAGAGCCGCGACCCGGACAGATAGCTCAGTTTCTCAGTTTCTCAGAGTCTGTTTGAGATCTCGGCTCTGGTGCAGCTTGTTTGGTATTCTGATGGAGGGTCTCAGTCTGGTCAGCTGACCTCCCTCACACCACCTGTGGTCTCGCTCGCTCTTTCTCTCCCTCCCCCCCTCTCTCTCTCTCTCTCTCTCTGCACAGCCTGCAGCTCTCACCCCTCTGTGCCTCTTTCAATCAGCGACCTAGTCTATCCCGACCATCAGCGTGGCGTGGGCGGGTTTGTTTGTTTGTGCCAGAAAGTGTGTGTGTGTGTGTGTGTGTGTGTGTGTGTGTACCGCTCTTTCATGGACTATCAGGATCATCAGCAATCTCCTGCATCGTTCTTCCCCTGATTGAGCCGAAGTCGGGGCCCCTGTCTGGGATAGCTGTTTGTTCGGCCGTGTGTGTGTGTGTGTGTGTGTGTGTGTGTGTGTGTGTGTTTGGCTGTGTTTCCAGAACTCTGTGTTCCTCAGGATCACAGATTAGCCAGCACTGTATTGTTGCTCTGTGTTTGTGTTCGGCCAGGCGCCACAACTACAGGAAGACCCACTGTAAGCAAGGAAAGGTGTGTGTATATGTATGTGTGTGCGTTTGTATATGTCTGCTTAGCTGTGTGTGTGTGTGTGTGTGTGTGTGTGGGTACGGGGGGGGGGTGGTTTGGGCGTGGGCGGCTCTGGCCTTTTCTGACCCTGAAGCACCTTTAACAGCAGCAACATCTTTTATTATCTCAGAATGAAAACAACCTGAAAACACAGTGTGTGAAATAAGAAGAATTAAAGGAACAATGCAAAGTTTTTATTGAAAAGTGCACAAAGCAACAGGCTGTTTACATCAGAACACTCAACTTCAACTTATCCTTTAAATCCACTTGTTGTTTTAAAAAACAAGTCACCTTAAAATCAAACGGCTGAACTAGTTTAAGTTTGAGGCCAAATTGGCTTTTTTTATCAGACACAGCTCGGTTTGACTTCGCCTGCAAACATTTTACTCTCCTTAATCTAATGAAGTTGACGTTTGAAGAGAGCGCAGGCGATGAATATGCATCTATTAAACGTTTAAATCATAATAACATCAGTAAAATCAGTGCTGACTGGGAACGATTTGATTTGCACGGACAGAGAGAAAGAGCTTCACTCTCGAGTGGCTGCGCGTGTTTGCTCCAGACTCGGTTTCACTGTGCTTTCTAGATCTTTCATTAGCGCACTGATTTGTTTAGGCTAATTTAGCTTAGCATTTCTGCTAACCAGCCTTACAGTAGAGAGACGTTGTGTTTAATGACCTGAAACTTCTTCCCTGCAGCAGTGAACGCAACACACGGCCGTCTAACAGCGTGAGGCTTTAACCTGAGCGCGCAGACGTCTCATTGCACTTCGGTGAACGCAGCGCTGCTTATTGTGCCGCACGTGCGTGTAAAAACTAAAGGCACATGACATGACAGTGAACTCTGGTCTCTGCAGATGCTGCAAACAGGACAGTTCTGTATTTCTGTACAGTGCTGGGTTAAAAGCATAAACTGCACCAATGGAGGAGGTTTTTACATTGATGGACACATCCTGGACTCGTCTCTGAGGCGACAGCAAACCAGCCGCCAGGATGTAAACCTGGAAACCCATCCGTCAGTGAGAGTGATGGATGGAAACACCAGAACATTTCTAGTGACTGAGCAGAGGAACAAATGATCCATGGAGAGCTGTTATGAATTTACAGTACCTGTGCTCTGTTGTAGAAACACACACACACACACACACACACAGTGTCACACACACCTGCTCTGGTTACAGGATCTGTTTTCCCATAAGCACCTCATGGCTTGTTATCACAACAATCAAATGGACAGCAGGGGTTAATGTTGGGGCCTGTGTTTCTGTGTCTGTGTTTCTGTGTCTGTGTTTCTGTGTCTGTGTGTGTGTGTGTGTGTGTGTGTGTGTGTTGCAAACCCCCACCCAGACAGTTCAGCCTGATCATGGCACAACAGTTTGCACGCAGGATAAGAAACGTGTCTCCACTGAAAAAGACACACACATTTTGGTCTCAGGTGTCAGGATGTAAACAGGAAGTCCACCTGCACAGCCGTCTAATTTAGTCAATAATCTGGAATGTAACGCTGGAGATCACATAAAAGCTGCCGCTGTATTGCGTGCAACGTTTCCACTGCTGAGCGTGTTTCTGCACACAGTCGGCGCTCTCAGAGACATGGCCGCTGAACAGGAAGCAGTTTTCTGCCGTGCTGATGACTGAATTTACGATCCTTCACAGTTCAGTTTGATTTTACTTTGCTGGGGCTGAGGTCCGTCTACCCACTGTCTTCTTTAAAGCCTGTCCTACATGAAGCCAGTTGCTGCTGATGCAGCCTCTGATACTCCTGAACAACACACACGTTATCTCCCGGCGTTTGCATGCAGACCGGCACAGGCGAAGCTTTGTGCAGCGCAGACAGGGAGCGCTGCAGGGGAAAGCTGTATTAACAGTCTCATTACTGCCAGCAGAGAGGGGAACAGATCCAATATGTCTGCGAGCGGCAGCTCTGTCATCTCTTTATTGTTCTTTTGTTTGTTTGTCTTGTTCAGATTTGGACTGAGGTGGCAACACTTTGCACGCTGTTCAACGTTTTGCTGTGCTTCGCTCGCTCTGTTCTGACAAAAGTGTAACCGAAGTTGCACTCAGCTTATCAAATTAGCTCATTAATTGCCTGATGAAGCTGACGAGGCCTCATTTAAGGCTTTGTCGTCCATGGAGGGTTCAGCTTCTTAGCGCTAGCTGCAGGCGTGCTAACGTTAGCTGCAGCTGCTGTGGGGGACCTGGCTTTCAGGGAGTCAGACTTCTCACTTTTACATTTGTTTTGTGTTTGAACAGGTGCTCCCTCATATTCGATTTGTTCCCCGTTTGCATTTCACTTTACAAATATTCAGACATGTGCCATGCACCGGTATTTGGCACCAGCTGATTTAAGGTGGCTTGGTATCGAGATCGTGCCCCAACCGTCTGACTCTGCCCAACATTATGTGTCCGTTATAACCAAATTGGAAAAGGATCTGATCTTTAATCGGTTCGTGTTTTGCATGTGAGTGTGTGTGTGCACGTGCCCGCCCTGTATCCCCTGGGGTTTGCAGGTCGGAGGCAGCGACAGACGGGTTAATCACAGGGAGCGAAGGAGAAGTGATTGAAAAAGCCGGAGGGCGTGAAAATGAACGAGCGACGAGGGCGGGAGGACGGCGGCTGTCACGCTCTCGTCACTCTGCAGCAGAAAGAGGAAAGCCAGTGTACTTTGGCCTCGACCTGAATGAGGAGCGGTGCTGGTAGATAAACCCCCCCACCCCCACCCCAGCTCAGCTGCATTGCTCAATCTCAGTGCTGCCTGCTGGGCCTGCTCGTAATGTTGACTGATGGATGTAGATGTGGTTCTGATGATTGAACCGTAGACTCAGTGACAAATCAGCTGCACTGACGAACCAGAAGGTGGTGATTTGAATGGTCCGGTGTGGAAATGTGTTTGTGGACAAATCAAATAACACATTATTCCCAATTATTACCACCGCTCATATGCAGAAAGGCAGAAAATGATGTTTTCAGCCTCCCAGAGGAGCAGATTTCCTGCTTTTTGCGGTTAAATGTCGCTTTAAATTAAAGATATTTGTGGTTTGAACCTTTAAACACATCACACTGGGCTTTGGGAGAGGTCCGAATGAACCTTTTCACTATTTTCAGACATTTTCCAGAGCAAACAATCAGCTGATTAATCTGGATAATAAGTGGCAGATTGGTAACAGCAGCAGCCCTCTTGCTCCTTCTCATTAAACTATGATATTTATCTTTTTAATGGTTATAATCCATCTTGAGTCAGTTGCAATTGTGTTGCACACAGTAAAATCAGTAAAAGTTATTTCTGTGCGGTTTTGGAAATAGTGTTGCCAACCGGCCAATCAGAGCGCTCCTGTTGGAGGCCGTCGAAGGCGAAGGCGATGGTTTGTTTGACACGCTTGTTTGTGAACAAAGAAACACCGCGGCGCGACTATGAAGCGCTCGCCGTATCACCTTCAACCCTCAAACCTCAACAGTGTGTGTGTGCATGTGTGTGTGGGTGTGTGTGTGTGTGTGTGTGGGTGTGCGTGTGTGTGTGGGTGTGTGTGTGTGTGTGTGGGTGTGCGACCTCTTACCTCATGTGTGCTAACTGGCCCTGTGACTCGCTGTGGTTTACACTGACAGCGTTATTTCTGCCACCGAGGTTTCAGAATGTCTGGCATGTGTTTTCTACCTGTCTCACTCTCTCTCTCTGTCTGTCTGTCTGTCTTTCCATCTGTTTACATGTTAATGCATTTATTTCAGATCCTTTACTTCAAGTTTACAAATTAAATTCATGCAATTAAAACCGTTTTTTACATTAAAATACAGAAATATTGTCAGAAAAATGTGCTTTAAGTGTCAAAATTAAATAAAAATATCATGAATTTTTACTTATTTTGTCCAGATTTTTAACATTGATTAATCAACTTTTAACCTTTTTTCATAAGAAGTCACGAGTTTAATCTATAACAAACAGGCGCCGTGCATGAATCGGCCATATTTTCTTTAATTATTAGATTAGATTCCTTTATTAGTTAGTTATTAGCCAGAAGGACATCGCACACAGGATAGATTCATATTTACATAAGTATAAAAAGATATAAAAAATATATCAGTGGGAGAAAAATATATACAACAGACAGTAAGTGGGTGGAAATAATAAATATATATAAATACCAGTGGAAATATATGTATACATATGTATAAATATAGTAAACTAATAACGTCCAAGTGCTTCAAAACAATAAAATTACATAATAATTAAGATAAAAAGACTAAATGAACATAAAAACGTGGTAGAATGCTGCAGTGAATGTAAAATAAGATGGACTATAATAATAATAATAATAATGGTAATAATAATGATAATGGTGGTGTAAAAACACAATACATCCCACTTCAATGTAGAAGGTGTACGTGGCAGAAAAGGTAAATACCCTTGAGTAAATGTACTTAGTTACATTTACCTCTTAGTAATGTCTGACTTCAGCATCTTAGAAAGCTGCAATAAGGAGGCAGAACCCAGCATTACGAGCACAACCAGCAGCCACGCAGCCGCGGCGGGCTGCAGGCTGACCTCAGATATCCCTTTTAGGGCTACGCACGCCATGTTTGTGTGCGTGCAGGATGATGAAAATAGCTGGCAGCCCACATCGCCGCGGCTCAGGTTGCTATTCTCACACGTCTAAAAGCAGCGTGGAGATGTGCCGGTGAATCAGAGCAGAACAAAGACTGTTATCTCTGCTCCTGCATCGCTTTACCGGGGGGGGGAGGGCAGAGCCGTGACTCATGTGACCGTATCACTCCTGCAGTGATTGATTCGTGTCAGCGCGTGTGTGCGTGTCAGCGTGCGTCCTCTGTGGATTCCAGTCCTTCCCTCCGCGTGTAGAATTAAAGTTCAGGCTGTTTGTTGTCACCGTCTGGCACGTGGAGCATCATTAGCGGTGAGCTCACTGTATCTGTGTGTTGATTACGTGTGTGTGTGTGTGTGTGTGTGGTCAGCGGGTGGTGCGTCAGGCTGAAGTGACAGAAACTTGGGCCGTGGAGGGTTCGGCCTCCGGCTTGTTTGTTTGTCTCCGTGCGTTCGCTTGTTGCTCGAGGGCAGAGGGCGAATCCAGGAGGAGCTCTGCCAGGAGCAGCTGAGCGGAGACGAGGCACAGCGCCGCCTGCTTTAAGTGTGTGTGTGTGTGTGCGTGTGTGTGCGTGTGTGTGCGAGGCCTATTTAATCATCACGGGACACTGTTGATACAGGCGTGGCGCGGACTGGTCACACATCTCTAATTGGCTGCAGTTGAAACGGCGTGTCGCGAAGCTTGTGTGTGTGTTTATGAAGGACTGGACTTTGTTGCGGCCTTAACGCGCGCCAACGTTTCATTTTCATCTTGACGCCGAGTGCCATTGTTTGCCTAAAAACACGTCTGACTGCAGCTTTGGGCAAACATAAGGACATGTGTGGCTTAAACGTGCCCCCTAACACATTCAGCTGACCTCAGATCAGCAGGAATTAGCGGTGCCGCTGCAGATCGACTGAAATGATCGAGCTGTCTGCGTCCTTTTTCGGCGCCGCACATGCAGAGGTCTAAAGTATCATGAGGTCATCGAACGCACCTGCTACGGCTGAAACTGTTCTGCCTGTGGAACGACCCCCCTCCTGAAATCCTCAGCGACCCACTGCAAAGTTAAAGCGATGAGTAACGTTGGGCTGACACCGCCGCTCCAAATGTCAGCGGTGAAGCCGAAGGCCGGGCTGTCCTCCAACGCGCTGCTGACTTGATACTTCACAGCTTCGGTGGAACACTTTCTTTGATGTGTTACAGCTCGTCAGCTTCTGCCATATGCTCCTCTGCAAAGACAAACCCCTGAAACTCTGCGCTGTGTTGTTTCCAAGTACCTTGTGATGAAGGGACTGCATTTAACCCTTCCTCTCGACAGTTCGGCAGAGTCTGATGTTGCATCTCCTCCATCATCCTCAACTGACGAGAGGTCAGCGTCACAGTGCTGTAAACTCGTAGCCGGTGCAGTTGTGATAAAGTAGTTTTACACTTCGTCACGGTGTTGTACCTGTGTCGGTGCATCTACGATGAAGCTTCCTGCACTTTACACGCGCACAAACCTGACAAACAACACTCTCCTCTGAAGTGTCGTCTCTCACCCATAATGCACCGGGGCCTGGCTCTAAGTCAGGGAGCTTATACGAAGGTAAACTTGGCCATTGGACTCTTGGTCGCCTGTGGCACTGTTGTGTATCAGGAACATTGTAGTGAAGTGATGCAGTAGCTCTGTGTTGAACACAAGGAAGCTGTTTGATGCATTGTTTGGTGTTTGGTGCGGTTTGGTAACACGTTCACACACAGTTTGACAGCGGTGTGTTTTTAAGATCAAGGTCAACTTGAGATACAAATGTTTAAATGTGAATTATCTTTTCACTTTTGTCTTTTCTTCCTAAAATATTTAGTTTTTTATTCATAAAATGTCTTTTTTAAATAAATTTAGACATTTTTTCTACTACTAATGATACTTTTTTCTCAATCTTTGACATAAAAATACAACTTAAATCCTAAAATCTGACTTTTTTCTCCCTCTAATACCTTTTCTCCTTTCTAATATTTACCCAGAATCCTCAGTTTTGATTTTATAAAGAGCCTGTTTCATATATGGTGATCCCTCTCGTACAGTAGCCTCATTGAGCCTCACTGAGCATCATCTCGGATGCTCTGCGATGACCTACATACTGACCACACAAAGGTGAAATAGTTTCTGATCAGGCGGCGGTAAGCCGATCAAAGCGTCCGATGTGCCAGAGATAATAACCAGAAACTGAACTGATCCCCGCATCGCTCCGTGTCACGCCAACGCACCATCACACGCCCGCTGTTGGCTGAAAAAGGAAAAAAGAAACTTAAATCCGCCCCAAAAGCCTTTCAAGGGTTTTTCGGGGTGTTTGATAAGTGTCCAACTCTCATTGGGATGATTTGAGGGACTGACCGCAGCTGTAATTGGCTGAACTCAGACCGTTACTGCATTTTCCACATGACTCGATCACATGAACCCGGTACCCTCTGCAGCCAGACTGTTGTGTCTTGTCCAATACACGTCAGCACTGAGCTGCAGCCGCCGAATGTGAAGTCAGGTGCATTTACTTTTCTATCAGACATCGCAATAAACGAAAACAGACACAATATAAGAGAGGGAGAGCCAAACAAAGGCGAGTCCGAACAGGCACCGTGGGATCTTCTTAGAGATCTGAAGTTTGGTGCCACCAACAGGATCCGAAGACCTCAGTGACCTGCAGGAGACGCGGGACTGCAGCAGGTTTGCAGCAGGTTTGTGGGATTCAGTGTAAAGAAAGTCAAGAATGGAGATCAACTGGTTCTAGATCAGCTCTGATCAAACCAAAGATGTCCCGCTAAAGCTGTTGAAAAGGAAAGACGGCTCCAAGTAATGATGATTTTCATTAGTTTGATGGATTAAATATCACGATATTATAGCTTAAAACTGGTTAAATCAAGTCTGGGAAAGCACATATTTGGTTTTTATGAAGTAAACATGATTAGATCTGACACAAAAATACCAATAAATGTATTTTTCTGTTTGCAGATGTTGAATAGCTGCACAGCAGCAGCAGGTGTGTGCCCTATAAGGCCTTTTTCATATAAACTCCTCTTATAGTCTAATAATCAATCTTTATTAAGCAGATTTGTCACTTCCTCTTGTCATGTTTGGTGTTATGAGCTGTATGTATTTGGGTTTTTGTCTTTGAGGACACCACCTCTGGCTCTAATCGAACGTAAGTAAGTAAATCTAGTTCATTGCTAAATTATAATAAACAGTTACAGCATGAGCGATCCGCTGCAGCCTCTAGATACAACAGTCCCTTTACTGAGACATGGTGTGATCAGTTGGGCGCCTGGAGCCCGTCACCGCTCTGAACGACGAGGTCCGTTCAGATTAAAATCAACTTCACGCGTCAAGCCGTCGCCGTCGATCAGCTCGTGCATCTTTTTAGTTTGTGGTTTTGCTAATTACTGAGGCTGAGAGGTGTTTGATTGAGCTGTAATGAGATTCTTTGGTGCACAGGTTTTAGCTTTAATGATTTAAACGGGGCCCCCGAAAATCTGGCTTTTGTGTCAGTCCGGTGAGGAAAGGAAGTAAGGTGGAGGAAAGGAAGAAAGGACAGAAGGACAGTAAGCCGTCACTGCACTTCGGTGCTGTACTTGAGTAAATGGACTTAATTACCTCTGACCTCTGCTCTTCGTGTGTGTGTGTCTGTGTGTGTGTGTGTGTGTGTGTCTGAGCGAGGGGTCAGCGAGTACATCAGAAGGCTCGGTGCCCCGATGAAGCGCTGCGACTCTCATTGTTTCGCATCCTGAAATAGTCTGCAGGGACCTGCAGCAACAATGGCCCCAGACAATCAAAGAGTGGCACTATAAACACACACACACACACACACACGCATATTCAGGAGCTGGTTGAAGTTAGCTGTTCCAGCTGACTTGATTGAATGGGAGCAGTCAGCGGCCGTCTGCCCTGCTGTCTGCTGGCTCATCAGTAATGAGGGTTTGGGCGATTCTCAGCCGGGGTTAATGAGTTTAAACCTCAGCGAGACGAGCAGGGAGACACACTGATGGGACGCACGCTCGATGAGATAAGATAATGGTGCTTCTGTGCTCTGCCTCTCCTCTTAATTGTGTGCCAACGTCTCCTTTTTTAACGTGCGTTTGCGTGTTTGAGTGCGCAGTTTGTGTGTTTCTGCGGCGGAGGGGAGACTGTGACTTCACGTTTCGAACCATTTTCACCGCCCGTAGTCAGGCTGCTGAAGTAAAAACAGGTCTGGTTACTGCAACGTGGTCTGGATTTCCTATGACTAAGCTTAACTCATCAAGCTAGATGACGGCTTTGCGTCACAGGACAGCTACAAACACCAACTTTCCCTCATATAGAGGCTTACAGAGTTGTTTTAGTCCACGCAGTAACTGAGTCCTGGTAAAATATGACTGTAATCAGTAATATTTGAGTTTTTTTCCAATGCAAATGAAATTATTACAGATTTATTCCTCCTGGTTTAAGATCATTTCTGAACCGTACGTTGGATTTAATGCATCTGATGCAAACCTTGTGTGTCTGTAACAATTTATTTTTAATTACAGCTTCACGTTCTTCACGTTATTAAAACCTGTATGCACAGTGATCATTTAAATGCACCTTTAACGTCGTATTGTCGTGCATGCGTGTATCAGACTGTGGAGGTGAACCCGGGGTGATGCGTTCAGGTGCACAACATGTCGTCCTTCTTAGAACATTTGTGGGTGTGTGTTTTTGTTAATGTTGGCAGTGATGAAGTGCATTGTTGGACTGAGTGAATAAAGCGCTCGTACGCTGGCTCCAATTCAAATGAGACAAACTTCAGAGTGCACGCACACACACACACACACACACACACACACCACTTACAGCCATGCTTTAACTATGAGTTAACCTCTGTGGCTGTAGGGATGTTAAATCTGTGTTCACACATTCATTTGCAGCTAACGTGCACTGGCTAATAATGTTTTGCAGACGATGCCTGAATTGCATCTACAACATATTTAAGATATCTGCAAAGTTCCATGTTAAGTGTTTCATCCGTTTCCCAACAAAATCCACGTTTTTGTGATGATGTATAGGCAGAAAGGTTGTGCGTTGGTTGAATATCAGTAATTATGCAGTAATCATCATTTGGTTATTGATTTCTGAATTCAACAAAACGCTGACTTGTCCAAATGTCGCACTTCCTGTTTAGTTCCAACCAGACGTTGCCGGTAAATGTCATACTGTACCCTCTGTGATGTGTCTGACAATGCAAATCAGCTGTATGAAGACATAACACACACACACACACACACACAGTTCACACACACACAGCTGTTCTGCTCTGTACTTTAAAAATGAGGTGAATCTGGTTTTGACTGTTCTTCTTTCCATTGGTGGCTTGGATCGACTCGTGCTGCTCAGTGTTTCCTGTTATCAGTTTGATTCTTTTCTTATCTTTCGTGGGTTTTTGGTCGCGGCCACAGAGCTGGTCTCGGCCGCTCTGCCGCCACACGGCCCTGCACGCTGGCAGGTCTGGTGCGCAGCCGCCCTGCTGCGATAGACCGCATCGTGTCACCACAGACAGAGGGCATGTGAAGTTCAGCGGAGCAGAGCGGAGCCACGCCTCATCTGTTGTGGTTTCTGAAGCTCTCGTTGTCACAGAGCCTGCAGACAGAAGTTCAAAAGCTTTTTGTAAAGATGACGTCTGATAAGGTTTTTCCCTTAACCTGCAGCTCCTGCTAAAACACAGCGTGGTCTGTATTTCTGCACCAACAGAATTCACAAGCCCGGCGCCGCCGCTGCACGGGGGGGGGGCGATGCAGCGTGTAGCAAAGCACAATCACATGCATAAGATCTTACTTTGCACCCAGAACAGCTGGACCTGCATCTGTATTTAGTCCCTGCAGCATCTGTTGATGCTACTTTCTGTGCAATCTGAGCAAACAATTAACAACTGCCTGTGATATGCAAAACCAATAGTGATTTGAAAATTGGTTTCTCCTTAGCTTTCACTCTTAAAGCTGAGTAATTGTCTTTGTCTGTACACAAAATTGGACTTAAAGGTGCTTTAATGCATTAAATCATTATTTAAAGCGGCCTAACTCTTAAAGACGCGACTGGTTCATGTGATTAATCGAGTGTTTTGATTTATTCACACCTGTTTGTTAATTGCCTTTAGATACGCCGGGCTGTGTTTCTGTCTCACCTGAATGTGGTTTTTTTTTACTTTTACTGCCATTTTCAAGAAAAACAGTACCAATAATAAAATCTGCACCCTCTAAATCTTCTCTTGACGAGCCCTTCAGTGGCTCCTCCAGCTAACCGTGGCTCGGTTAACACGTCCCTGGTTCTACGTCGCGTGAAAACCTCACTCCGTGTTTCCCCGTCAGCGGAATGACTGAACTCGTGAAGCGCTGCTGCACAACACGAAGCCTCAGTGACCGCCGTAACATCACGCGACGACGCTCTCCGTCAGTTCCTGTGTAAAAATACACTCTAAGCAAAGTCGGCATGTTTTCTCGCTGGACCCTGAGGTGGATGCTTTGCCGAAAACACGCTTAATATCAAAAATGCTGCCGTGCATGCCGCCGTCTGACCGAGCGATGCTGTTATTGTATTTTCCCGTCTTTATTGTTGACGACGACTTCACCAGATGTTCGCTGCAGAGCCCGAAAAGAGCGAGTAACGAGACAGAACCCAGAGAGCTGCCGACTCCACGTGCGTGATGTCCTAATATGGTTTGTTGTGCTGCTCCGCTGGACCGGAGGCTGAACCTCTGGACTGTCTGTCTGTTTGAGCTTTGACATAAAAATCTGACTTATTTCAGGTCAGAGCTCAGGGCCAAAGAAAGAAACCAAACTCTCGGAAAATCCTGCTGTTGCTGACGTGATCTGAGCATCCTGCGGGCCTCATGCGGCGTTTGTAGACAGCGTTTTGTCATTAAGCGACTCCGGAGACAAGCTTTCGGGATTGCAGTTTGATGGTTGGAATAAAAGTTACTGTTTTGGCCAAAGGGTCTGCTCTTTTAACTGAATTAACCCGGGGAAATGGAAATAATCACCTGGTCCGACGTCTTCAAGCACTTTTCCACGTCAGGGTTTCTTTTTAAAGGCAAATCGTCTTTCATCAAAACTCATTTCCCCCCCGCAGATGCGCCATCTGCAAACCTCCACATGTGGTGGCCGGACTCCAGACACGTAGCACCTTCTTCTGTTTGCTGAGTTCAAACGTGTTCGGTCTAAATCAACATGAACAAGTTGAAAAAAAGCAAACACGCAAAACTGGACAGAGCAGCGCCGTGACTCACCCGAGTCTATATTTATAATTCGTTTTATTATGATAATGACTGTTTTTTCTCTGCTGGGTGATGCTTCTTATTAAACAGAGGAAGGTAAACACGCATGAACAAGAGCCACAGTGCTTTAATGGCTCACATGGCTTTAGAGAAGGAAGATGTATTCAGGTACAACACAACACGAAGCCTCAGTGTGCGCTCACACTGAACTTTATGACTTCAGTCACACTTCAGGCACATTTTCTGATGGGAAACTGAAGCCCTGCGCTTTTTTTACATCCACCAGACTCCACTGACGAAAACAGTGATTTTACCTCACAGAACGCAGGAGTCGTTGGTCTCTACCGCGCCCTCGCTCTGTTTGTTTGTTTGCTGCTGTGTGACTTTGGTGTTTCTCAGGGTTTGTTCAAATTCACCAAAGTCCCACAATAACACAAACAAGCTAAGGATTAGAGGCAGCAGCCGTGCTGCGACTCACACGTCCTGAGACTTAAAATGACCCTTTTTCTCATAGGAGTCTGGTGGATTTGAAGAGTGCACAGTAGCTTCAGGCCTCCTGTCTGAAAGGGCTGAATGACTGCAAGTTAAAGTGTAATATCCCTTTAAAATTCATGCTCTGCAATGCTGCTGCGTTACTGTCAGGCTCAGCTATGTTTCAGTGTGTTACTGGGAATATGTACGTTTTATTAATGCGGTGTGTTTTATAAAAGTGGGCCTGCAATTGGGAGAATTGGTCTCGCTGAATGTGTCTTAACGGCTGGCAAACAGCGGCGGTGTGACTTGGAGGCCACAGAGCGGAGGACACAACACTTCCCTGTTGTCGTCCTGAAAAGCTTCTTGTGTTTCGACTTGTGAGCGAAGCCTGGGTGGAAACTAACCGTGCAACTGTGGACAGTCACACTTGGTGCTTGTCGAATCACATGGAGATTTATGATATTGGGCTCTCGACGCCGCAGCTTGCCGGCAGCGGTTTGTGCAGCGTGGAGCAGGAAAGACCTCAGACAGCGAGTTTCACAGGAGTTATTGGTGTAGTATAATACCAATAAATCTCAACTACATGAACCATTAACAGGTCTTACTGTAAGCAAAGCTGATTTCCACTGAAAAGTTAGAACGCGTAACGTCCAATAAATGTTAAATATTAACCCAACAGCTGCTTTTTTAAGTGTCCCAAAGCAAACCGAAGGTGTGACCGTCCTGTCTGTGTCTTCTGTGCAGGAGCAGCTCGGAGCGGCGTAAGGAGAAGTCCCGGGATGCGGCTCGCTGCAGGCGCAGCAAGGAGACGGAGGTCTTCTACGACCTCGCCCACCAGCTGCCTTTACCCCACAGCGTCAGCTCTCACCTGGACAAGGCCTCCATCATGAGGCTGGCCATCAGCTTCCTGCGCACGCGCAAGCTGCTCGCCACAGGTACGGACGCCGAACCGTGCAATCACACCTCAAGCTGCAGCCTGGCGTATGTAAATGTGTTGCATGTGGGAAAATATGCAAATAGAGCACGGGCGCCTCCAGCAAGACAGGTTTGTGTGTGTGCGACTGTTACTGTTCCCGTGTGTTGGCATGTATGACTAATTGTCCAGTAAAGTAGGAAGGCGCTTGCCGGACCCTTTTCTTCGCGCTCCTTCCTCTTTGTCTCATTTAAAATTAGAAGCCGAGGAAGCGCGACAAAAAAACAAGAGCCATTGTTCTGGAATTCCTCCGCTGCGTGCGCGTCCCGACGTGAGATCAGAGCGGAGCGCAAAATTAAACAACCGCGGCGGCGGACAGCGCGGCGGCCGGTGACGAAACAGGTTATTTGTCCCTTATTGTGAAACAGCTGGCGCGTTTGGCCGACGCAGGTGGTGAAGAGCCTGAACACCTGAACACGAATTAAACGTCCTCATTTCATTTAGCGTCAGTTTCCCATTACTGCGTCACCACGTAGTGACGTTAAATGGGTTCCCGCCCCACTCTGCGGCTCTTTGGGCCTTTAAGACCTTTCTCATTATGTAATGCAGGAAGAAAAATCCACGGTGAGTAATTCCAACCACGCTTTTGTTTCAGATCTGACATTTAAAATCAGGTTCTGTGGCTCTGAACAATGATCGGCCATTGTAATAATAACAAGCTGCCGGTGGAGCAGGGAATTATTTTGATTAATAACAGACTTTAACCTTATCTGTGAATCGCAACGCGGCCGCTTTATTTCACTTTTTATAAACTGCTTTGCATTGTGCGCTGGGGAAACAGCGACGCTTACAACCTCGGCTTCCCTAAACGGCACCGGATGTACTTCCTGTGTCATCAATCAGAAAATGAATCAATCACTCTCAATAAGTCTTATTTATAGAGCAGCGCCGGAGTGTTTTAAGGGAAATTATGGAAGCCTGGTGGAAATGACAAATGCAGAAAGGCAGAAACTAAGACGAATCACAAACACGAAGGGAGATCCAGAGCAAATAC
The DNA here is from genome assembly GCA_008933995.1 of Datnioides undecimradiatus. Classification (NCBI taxonomy): domain Eukaryota; kingdom Metazoa; phylum Chordata; class Actinopteri; order Lobotiformes; family Datnioididae; genus Datnioides; species Datnioides undecimradiatus. The sequence goes on along the minus strand of WARS01000086.1, from coordinate 24,453 downwards.
AGCGACGTAAACGTGCCGCAAAAAGAAAATGAAATGCAACAAAGTGAAAAACTGCATTCTGAGTCAACACAGCGCCAGTTCTGCAGGCCTGCAGGGGGGCGGGGCGCTTTGTGCAGACCAGGAGTGTTTTATGTTTCCTACTCTCGCCACTGGCTTTAACTGCAAACACACTCTCGTCTGATCTCTGTCGAGCCTGATGTTGCACTGGGTGCTCCCCCTGCAGACCTGGAGAACTCCTGACTGCGCAGCATCTGTTTTTCTGGTCACTGTGCGTTTTTAACTTTGCATCTCTTCTGTATTTGTGGCCGTTTCGCCATAAAGACATTTGCTTTGGCGCTCTGCAGCAGGTTTACGTTGGTGTGTTTGTTTTGGGCCGCCGGCGCATGTTTGAGCTGAACTTTGCTGCTCGCTGTAGTTAAATAGTCGGTGCCCCTGAACCCCAGGTCCAAAAGCTATTTAAAAAGATAAATAAATAAAAAAACAAACTTGTTTTCTTTCGTAACCTCAGTGGTATCTGGTCATGCAGATAGTTTCAGTTTCATGTTCTCAGATGGTGAGATAATCTGCCCCTGAAAGGTAAATGAAACTTTGTTTGTGATGCTCGCAGAAAGCGCTCGTGTCTGCAGCTCAGAATAAACTGTTTTTGTAATTTGGGTGAAGCGTTTAAAAAAAAAAAAAAAAAAAAAATTCCTGGAAATTCAAGTGTCATTAGTACAAGTCAGTTATCAGACACGCTCCGGCACAGAAGGAGGGCAGAAGAAGGAGGAGGAGGAGGAGGCAAACGAGTGCATAAGGAGGAGGAGGAGAGGTAATGAGGGTAGGAAAGCAGTGGGTGAGAGGGGAGGAGAGGATCCTGGAGATCCATGAGATGCAGCAGCAGATAGCGCCTTATCAGGCCGGTCTGATTGCTCCGCGATGGGAGGAGAGATTGGAGAGGAAGCGAGGAGCTCTGCCCATCGTTCGGCCGGTGCTGGCATTACCCCTGCTAGCCATAACACCCGTCTGCCTTGGCGCCAAACATGCTCACACACACACACATAGTCACACATAGTCACGCTGTACATGCACAAGCTGACATGGGGAACACCTTTCTTATGTAACATAAAGCTCAGAGCTCCTGAAGCTGGCTGGGATGCACGTTGGAACGTCTGCGTTTGAAATGAGATATTTGCAGCGCTGGACCGCAGCCGTGTCACAAGATCAGTTCGATCTATGAGTCCGCAGAGATAAAGTAGGTCCAGCACGCGTTTAGCTGATTAGCACAAAGGCCGTAGGCAGGAGGAAGCCGGTACACCGCTGAATGACGCAAGCTGTCTTATTACGATGATCAGATTTGGTGTTTTAGGTCAAACGTGCATAAATAGAAATGTGAAATCACAAAAAAGTCATTTTTAGAGTTTTTGGTTATCGTTTCAATGCACAGCCATGACTTTGCAGCGTTGGGAGTGGCTCAAGCTCTTACACACACACAGCTCCTTGTTAATCAAGACGTTTCTGTTTGAAATGGCGCAGGACTCTTGAGCGCCGCACGCCGCCTGCGCACAGTGAACCGCCCCCGAAACCACGGTGTTTGCATTCCTGCCGCCGCGCGCTAAATAAACAAGATATAACGCACAAATAAGACAGTTTCACAGTCGTCTGCAGTGCACTGAGGTAATCTCCTCCTTTCACTGTGGCTCAGACGGTGAACAAGTGCATCCACCACAACACCGGACTGCTGATGCTTCTTAATGCGTCTCCAGCTCTGCTGTTTAAATGCGCCCACTGTATGCGACCAGCGTTCCCGAGCCGACACACTTTGATTGTGTCTTTGCGGCTTTTTTGGGGATAGAAAACATGAAATTCGAGTCTCCTGTAGCTGCGCAGCAGATCAGAGAGCAGCTGACGTTAGCAGGGTTTCCTCTGACGGCTTTGTTGCGTGTCGCACACCCTGGCGTTTGTCTTTTCAAGTCTTCTGTTTGAAACAGTTCAGGGCAGCCGGCACCGTGAATCGGTGAACTAAAGTCACAATCTGTGACCCCGCTGTCCCGTCCTGTTGCTTCACTCTGTGCGGTCCAACAGGACAAATGTCGCAAAGCAGAAAAGGGAAACGATTATCCGAGCAGCAGCTGTCCCTATCATCGTTTCTGCGCTCTATTATTGTAAAACAAGGGCAGTTACGCAACCAAAGAACAACAGAGAGAAGAAAAGTACAACTCGGTCCAAATGACCGGTAATCACAGCTCAGTATTTAGGCCAAAGGTGCCGCCGGTCTTTGGACTAGGCCCTGAGAGTCTCCCCAGCTCCCCGGGGCCCATGAGAAAGCTCCGGGCTCCCCCTGGGGTTAACGCTATCTGGGCCCGGCTCCAAGCTCAAGCCCCGAGCCTCGCCGGGAGCCTTGAGAACTCAGACTCTTATCTCCGGGAAGCACACTGGAGGAATTGCAAGCCACCCTCCGCCCCCGTGGACTACTGGGCTTTGTTCAGCGCGAAGCCACTGTCCATAAACACACACACACACACACACACACACACACACCCCCGCACTTGAGCTTTGGCCAGTTGTTGGCCCAAGCTGTTTTCGTATCAATTAGCTCTGCAGCGAGACATCGTGGACACGCCGGAGTGTCTCTGCGCGTGTAAATGTTTGGATACTGCGCCGCACACATGTGCAGCGTAATTGCATAACGTGCATGTTGCGTTCTAAAAGCGGGCAGCTGTAACGAGAGCCTGTGAAGCTCCGGGTGCAGGGGATCAGGAGTGGCCTGAGACGCAGGAAGAAGCTGCGCTGGGTTTGTTTTGGCCCCGAGCCAAAGCTTCAAGAGGGGAAAACAAGCCTGATGACACACACACACACACAAAAATCACACACACATTTACAATGATGTCCACTTATAATCAGCCTGGAATGAGAGAAACAATATGTGTGAGCCGCCTTGTTCTGTGTGTCTCCCTCCAGGCTGCAGCAGCAGCAGCAGTGGCGGCGGCAGCGAAGGCGATGAGGATAGACAGATGGACAGCATGTACCTGAAGTCTCTGGAGGGCTTCATCACCGTGGTAACGTCCGACGGCGACATGATATTCCTGTCCGAGAACATCAACAAATTCATGGGGCTCACGCAGGTACACGGCCGCGAGGGAACACGGGGGTTAGAACGAGGCGGACACGTGCGGGCGGGCGTTCGCATGCCGCCGTGACGACGATGAGTCACTCTGTCGGGAGAAAGGCTGTTCTGAGCCGCTGTGATTGAAATCAGGCAGCGATGTCCCAGATAATATGGCACCAAATGACAGGAAATCACCTTTGAAACCCACCAATCCAGGGGTTTTTATTGATTTAATTGATTTGGATTCACTTTATCGTCAAATATTACAAATGAAGAAAGAATAAGCAACTAAAAACCCCGAATCCAGCCAATATTTGGACACCGATTGAAACGAAAAATCATTGTATGTCACGTAAAAGCCCGACGTAAGGTGAAAATACAAGAGCGACAGTCTTCTGCATGTAAATCTGCAAACACAAACACCATATTAGCCTGAATATCTCTCCAAAACTGTTAGATTTATATCAGAACATGAGCTAAAACCTCATAATCTCAGAGTTACGTCTGTTACGCCGCTTTAGTTAAAACGTGTCAGTGTTTGTTTCCTTTCATATCTCTGGTGGAGTTAATTAGCACAGTTAGTGAAATTCAAACACTTCCTGTCGGTGAAAGAAGGGAGCAGAGGTTCACGCGGACAGACGGGGGGTGGCGGCGGGCGAGTCCGAGGCAGAGACGTGGATGTAAACCGTCAGTCGGACCGGCCTGTTGTGTTTGTGTGAAATACCTCTCATGCCAGCGGTGCGTGTTGGGCCCAGACACTGAGGTCCAAGTCTAAACAGCCTCTGGCACCGACTTGAAAAGCGAATGGCAGAGGAGCCGAAGCCGACTGTAAACTGCGCAGCCATTCTCCCGACGACGACGACTTCCTGTTTGCTTTGTGCAGGAGCGAGCTGAGTTTACTTGCTGCGATCTGTTCCGCCCCGCGAGCCGACAGCCTGACTCAGTCACTCCTTGTTCTGCGTATCCCAAACAAAACCTGCAAACCTGCGGCTGCCAGAAACCAAAAACGTGTCTGACCCTGATGCAGAGACCAGATACTGGAAAACTGAGACAGAGACAGGACGGACACGTGTCCACGTGTGTAAGAGTTCAGTTAAACTTGAGATGTTTAATGTCCCCGTTGTGCAGGTGGACCTCACCGGACACAGCATCTTCGACTTCACACACCCGTGCGACCACGAGGAGATCAGAGAAAACCTCAGCCTGAAGACAACAGGTCAGCACACACACACACACATGCACACACACACACACACACACACACACACACACACACACACGTTATCCTTTTTTATCCTCTTTCCTGTTTTCCCACAAACACATCTCACTCTCATCCCGTTATTACCGTATCCTTTCTAAGACACCACCACACATCTTCTCCAGCTTAATACTTCCATTAAAGGGATAGTCCGTGTTTGTTGAAGCGGGGTCGCGTATCGACCCGCAGCCCACGCCGGCTGCGCTCCCTTTAAATGCACCAGACTCCACTTACAAAAACACTGATTTTACCTGGTGCAGCACAGCAGCTGCTGGTCTCATGTTTCAGATTCACCATGTGCTTTAGGGTCAGGTGATCGCAGTCCGCGGCGCCGGGGGGACACACATGAATCCAAGCAAAACAAGGCAACCCCCCCCCGAATACATGCATGGTGTTATATAATGCTGTCAAACAAACATGAGAACAGAAGGTCAGAGACCATATAGAGAGGAGATATAGCAGAGAGGAGTGTGTGTGTGTGTGTGTGTGTGTGTGTGTGTGTGTGTGTGTGGGAGCCGGTGTGTACGTGTGCAGAGACGACGATAAGAGCTGGGAGGACGAGAAGACGGGGAAAGACGCAGAGAGGGAGAGAGAGGAGCTGGGCTCTGTCTGTCGGCGGATACAGCGTCCTGCGCAGAGCGACACACACACACACACACACACACACACACACACACACACACACGCTACATGTTTTCTGCCTACACACTGAAACTTTAATCAGAGAAGCAGCCTCAGCTCAACTGTTACGCTGCAAAATAACTGAGTGAGAGTAATGTCCTCTGTCACTCACACACACACACACACACACACACACAATCAGACACGCTAAGCTGTGGTTGATAACTCTTATCAGCAGCGGCCACAGAACACACACGTGGAACAATACTGAACATTTTATAGAGCCTCTGCTTTGAACCACAGAGTGTGTTCCCAGCAGGAGTGTGTGTTGGGCCGCGTTGTGTGTGTCCTGTGGCATTGTGTGTATTCTGTTGTGTTGTGGTGTTTGGTTGTGTGTGTGTGTGTTGTGGTGTTGTGCGTTTTTGGTTGTGTTGTGTGTACTTGTGTGTGTGCTTTTGAGTATTTTGTTGTGTTGTGCATAGTTGGTTGTGTTGTGTGTGTTAGTGTGAATCGTGTGTGTTCGGCTGCGTGTATGTGGCTGTGTGTATGTGGCTGTGTTGTGTGTATGTGGCTGTGTTGTGTGTGTTCAGCTGTGTTGTGTGTATGTGGCTGTGTTGTGTGTATGTGGCTGTGTTGTGTGTGTTCTGCTGTGTTGTGTGTGTTAGTGTGAATCGTGTGTGTTCGGCTGTGTGTATGTGGCTGTGTTGTGTGTAATGGTTATGTTGTGTTTGTGTGTGTTTCTTTCAGCCACTGTATTAAACACACTTTCACACACAAACGCACACACACACACAGAGGCGCGGGCGCTCTCGCTGGAGAAACACACAGTGTGGGCTTCCTTTGTGTTGTCTGTTGTGTTAAAGTGTAGCTACACACAGATAGAGACACAGCTGTGAGTGTGGACGCTGACAAAAGACACACTTCACCACTTCGCTCTGTGGCTGCAGCTCCGGCTCTGAACTCTGACCTGTGATGTAACAGCCTGGCCCGGTTTCACGTCCCTGTGTGTGTGTGTGTGTGTGTGTTTATGTGTGTGTGAGACCTCTGTGAGTCTCAACCTTGAGCATTTTCCAAGTCACACAGTGGAAAAACAGACAACAGTTTGCTTTTTATCTTTTTCTTTGCAACAAAACCTCATCAGAAATATTAAATCATAGCAACAAGCATCAAACCTGCGACTGAGCTCATCGAGTTAGAACCCAGTCCAATGTAAAATGACACCGCGGCTGAAGTCTGAGTCGGAAAATTGATTAAAAATGTGTTAGAAAGTGAAATTTGCTTGTGAAACTGCTGAATTTTAAAGGCTTTAAGTGATTTTTATAGTGTTGTTGGGGCTAAAATGTCACCATCTGAGTGCAGCTTCTTTCAAGTTGTAAATATATCGACGCAGTTTCAGAGTCAGACTCAGCTGGCGCCTCCGCTGCAACATGTAACACGCGTGCTTATTGTGTAACTGTGCGTTTCACAGGCGGCGGCGGCGGTGGCGGTGGCGGCTTCGGTAAAAAGGGCAAAGAGCTGAGCACCGAGCGAGATTTCTTCATGAGGATGAAATGCACGGTGACCAACAGGGGACGCACCGTCAACCTCAAGTCGGCCAGCTGGAAGGTAAGAAGGAGCTGCAGCGTCTGCAGCATCTGCAGGTGTTGCAGAGAGCCACATGTCTGCAGACGCAGATGTTGCAGATGCTGCAGGTGCTGCAGACGCGTCTGCAGATGTTGCAGAGAGCCACATGTCTGCAGACGCAGATGTTGCAGATGCTGCAGGTGTTGCAGATGCGTCTGCAGATGTTGCAGATGCTGCAGGTGCTGCAGACGCGTCTGCAGATGTTGCACAGAGCCACATGTCTGCAGACGCAGATGTTGCAGATGCTGCAGATGCTGCAGGTGTTGCAGATGCGTCTGCAGATGTTGCAGAGAGCCACATGTCTCCTCCCGCTGCTCCCTCCAGGTGCTGCACTGCACCGGACAGCTGAAGATGTACAACGGCTGCCCTCCGCGAGGGCTGTGCGGCTTCAAAGAGCCCCCGCTCACCTGCGCTGTCCTGATGTGCGAACCCATCCCACACCCGTCCAACATCGACACGCCGATGGACAGCAAGACCTTCCTGAGCAGACACAGCATGGACATGAAGTTCACCTACTGTGACGACAGGTGTGTGTCCAACGATCTTGATATTGCTTGACGTTGTTTTGTTCAGACGTTGCCGACCAGACGCACGGCGCGACCGAAGCTGCGCTCTAAAAGGCTTAAAAGGGCATTTTTCATTTTCACTTCAACGAATCGCGGCTGATGTGGAGCCCCAGTAGGGTTGAGCAGAGCAGCGTCTTTGCGTTGTGGACCGCTGCCACTTAAAACACAACCCCTAAAGTGCAGCAGCAGCTACACACACACACACACACACACACACACACACAGACTTCTTGACTGATTGCACTGTGTTGACTGAAACAGTTTGACTTGGCAGCGACCTGAGTGGGAAATTTAAGCCAGAGATGAAACATGAATACTTTAATAAGACGCTGTCACGACATCGTCAGAGCGTGTTTCACGATCACAGGATCCCGTGTGGACAAGCCTGCAAAACACACACACACACACACACACACACACACATTCCAGGATTCGCCACGACTGTCATCGCCCGTGTCATCTCGACCTGTATGTGTCACCATGGCAACAGATGGCACACTCGAAACGACTCGTCCCTTCGGGCGCAGGTACGCGCTCGGCGGCCATGTTGAAACTAAAGAACCGGTTCGTTTGTACCCAAATAGCTCGCTCTCATTGGCACGAGGAGGCGATGACGAACGCACACACACACACACACACACACACACACACACACACACACACACTGATTTGAGTTACACAAGCACATGCTCGCAGACCTGTAATCTTATCAAGTTGCTCATGCAGCACAAAGGTTTCTTTTGCAGAAAAGTGAATGTGCATCTGTGTGTGTTGCGTGCGCACGACACTCCGTGACCGCGCCGCGAACAAGGACCCGTTTTCTTTTTCTCCTTTTCGGTGCAATTTAATAGCTGCCCAAATCTTCTCTCCAATTACGCAAATGAGCGTATTGTTGCCGGGTCGCCCTCCTGGCTCAGCTGGGACTTAGACTCATTAGGGAAGGGACAAAAAGTTTCTTTAGCTCATGTCTGGCAGCGCGAGGGGTCGACTAGGGAAGGGGAAGACAAAGGAAGGGAGGGAGCAAGGAAGGAGGGACAAAGGAGAGACGCTTCTCACTTAGTGGAGCGAACTCTGAATGAGCGGGACGCATCCAGGAGACGATGTTTTAAACTCTCGGAACGTTAAAAGTGTATTGAATCGGCATAAAAAGGCGAAACGCTAAACAGAGTGTATCCCTCCATATTGGCTGCTTTCCTCCCGGCTCCGGGGCGGGGTCGCAGTTTGGTAGGAGTCTGTGTGTTCGAGGGGTCCGGGGCCAGCAATCATCATCATCATCATCATCATCGTTATTATGATCTGATGCTATTTTAGTTGCAGCCGCTTTCGGATTTGATTTCTGCTTTTCGCTCCTCGCCCCTCGCTCGACTCCACCTCCTCTCTCAGTCTCCAACGCTCGACATTCATAGGACAGGATGTTAAACATGATTCCACATCTAACAAATGCGTTTACTGTTAAACTGTGATATAGTTTATATTGGGTGCTGCCTTCTTTGTCCCCGTTTGCCCTCCCTGTCCTCCTTTATACCCATAATACCTTGAGTTTAACGGGTCATTTCCTGTTGCTGCTTCGGATTATGCTCACACATCGCGGTTCGTCGAGACCAGACTCCTTAAAGTCAGACAAACCACTCTGAAGCGCGTTAACACTGACTCGGACCAAGCCAGTGTCATCGTTGCCTCTCCAAAGAAGCCGGGGTAACTTAATACACCTGAATGCCTCTTTTTTTAAAGTAATCAGATTACTGTAATCCCATCAATTACCACCCCAAAACCTGCATATTGAGGTATTAACTGAGAAAGGGGAGCTGGAGGGAAATGAAGGGGGGGGTGATTCAAAGCCAGCAGCAAAATCCTCGTTAACAAAGTGAACTCGTGATGAGAGTGACTGGAGGAGATTAGCTGTTCCAAGAAGCACGGCGAGTTTAGCAGAGACCGAACTGAGAATGTGAACAATTCTTATTTTTGGAAGGCGGCTCACCTCTCTGTTTGATTTCCAAATCGTCTGTGAAGCCTTTTGAAGTGCAGGGCTTCAGGACGCGGAGCAGGATTTGTCTTCTGGGCAGCGCGTGAAAGACGGGAATCTCGGCAAAGTTGAAATTAATAACGTCAAATCTGGCGTGTTATTAAATGTGTGTGTTCTGTGTGTGTGTGTGTGTGTGTTGCAGGGTAACAGAGTTGATGGGTTACACTCCAGAGGATCTGCTGGGTCGCTCGGTCTACGACTTTTACCACGCCCTGGACTCGGACAGCGTCACCAAGAGCCACCACAACTGTAAGCGCGCGCAGCAAACGTGGAAACACACTCAGAGGCTTCCAGTGAAGGTCTGCGGACCGCTGTAGGACCAGCCGGTGGACGGGGGTCTGCAGACAGATTCAAATCAGAATCACCCAGTGACCCAGCCGTCTCTCATCCTGGTGCAGGTTAAGAGCGTAGCCGCAGCGGTCTGCACCTAGCGATTAGCGATAAGTGGCTAATTCCCACTGTGTTAATCAATCCGGGGGTAAACTGAGTCGTTTTTAACATCTTCCAGTATGTCTGGGTTGGAAACACCAACCTTTCTTTACAGCGTTTGCATATTTGCCAGTGGTTTTAGTTAAAATGACGGATGAAACCAAGATTTTTCGGGCCTGAGCCCTGACGTTCACAGATAAACTAGATACTGATGGCTGTAACACTGCAAACGCTCCTGATGGGAGTCGTATCACTCCCAGCAGGATGTGTTGAAATCCCCCCTCCCTCCTCTCCTGGAGGTGTGAACCCAGCTCGAGTGGAGCTCGTCGTTGACTAATGCTGCATCAGGAACGCTTATGATCCAGCGGTGGTGATATAAATTTAAAAAGTGTTTATACAGTGTGTATGCATGTGTGTGTCTCCCTGTGTGTGTGTGTGTGTGTGTGTGTGCAGAGCAGGGGGATGCTATTAAGATGTCTTGTCTTAATTCAATCAAGAGCAGCCACTGATGGCCTGATGAGGTTTGCTCCTCTGCTGCCACAAACACAGTGGACAGGAGACCAGGTGGCCTATATTAGATTCTAATGACACTGTGTGTGTGTGTGTGGGCGTGTGTGTGTGTGTGTGTGTGTGTGTGTGTTAACAAGGCTCTGAAGTGTCATGGCTTTTCTCTCCGCTGACAGTAGGATATCATTAGCAGCTCTGAGCAGCAGTGACAGTGCAGGAAAGGAAAAGTGGTCATTTAGGTTCTTAAAACCACCCCTGCAACATAATGGCTGTGTGTGTGTGTGTGTGTGTGTGTGTGTGTGTGTGTGTGTGTGTGTGTGTGTGCGCGCGCCTGTGTGTGTTTTAGTGTGCGTTCATGTACACTGCAAGCAAAACATCCCTCTTGCATGCAGCATGTCAACGCTGTCTAACCTCAGACGGACAGACGGGAGCTTAAACGTCAATAAGTAAAGCTGCAAACTTGCAGAAGTCTGATTCGAACTGAGAAACCTCTGATTGAAAACTCAATGAACGGGTTCAGGGATCAGGTTTTGTCAGCACGCGGTCATTAAGCATCGACTTGTCTTTGCACTCACGTAGACTGAAGGACTGATTAGAGTTTGGGGGTTGAAGGTCGGCGTTGCTGTGACCTCACCATGCACAGTTTTGGCCTTGTGAATGCTATTTCTCCATCCCACCTGGAGGCAGCCCCTTCAGATTAGCCACAGACAATCGCCTGGACCCGAGGGCGAACTGCTTGGCTCGTTGGTTTTGCTTTAGCGTTCGAAGGTCAGAGGTTGCAGTAACTTTGTGTTCTTGTAAACACGACGTATCAGAAACGCCCAGAGGGAATGTTCCTGCATCTGGCTCGAACGTCCACTCGGACTCGAGGATGAACTGATAAGATTTGGTGGTTGAAGGTCACGGCGGCGTGGCAAAACACATTTTTGGCCTAAATTTCGTCATCAAATCCTATTTTCTCGTGTTTTTGTGCCTCAGTTTTAAAATGAAAATGCTGTTTAGTTGTGCTACGGCCAGGCTCCGGGTGTTTACTCCAAGAGTCTGACAACGTGATGGAAAGGATCCCTGCAGAAACACACCTTTATGTTAAAGAGCAACATCCTTCATGTTTAACAGCTGTCCACTGACTCTGACAAACGTTTCCTTTTAAGTCGAGTTGTTTCAGGTTTGGCCTTGAAGACTTATTTGTACAATGCTCGTCGGAGTGCGTGTGGATTTTATGTTTGCTGTGCGTCTGGCTCCGACGCATCGCCTGTGTCTCAACCGTCCGTAGTTGGCTGAAATCTGCTGAGATAAAGGGCTCTCTATCTGTCTCACACACACACACACACACAGACACAGACGACCGGCTCTCACGGCCAACGTGACCAGCCTGTCGATCAGCACATGCTAACAGCGTTCTCTGCAGCGTGCAGCGCCGCAGTGAGCTTCCTCCAGACACAAAAACACGTGCGAGTTTGTTTCGGTATCCCCGTGGGGACGACGGGTTGACAGAATGCGTTCTCTAGCCTCTTCCTGAACCTTGACCATCATAACTAAACGACGAACCCAGGCCCCCAGCCATAACCAGCCTGTGCTAACCCCCAAAAAGCAGTTTGTGCTAATGAGTCCCCATAAGTAAGTGTGTATTCAGGTTAAAGTCCCCATAGGGATATAAAAACAACCTTACATGCATGCACACAGACACACACACACGCACACACACACACACACACACACACACACACTCCCTGGCCTTCTGTACACTCTCTGACCACAGTCCTGCTCCTTTCCCACGCCCGCGCTGAACTTTGGTCCCCAGCCAGAAAATCTCCTTCTCAGCCGAAAAGTCAAACGTCTCTCGTGCTGGACAGCGTTTGGCAGATTCCACAGCCTCGCGTTTAATTCACAGTTCAATAATTAGATGCTTTTATTTATTCAAAAACCACAAATTGAGCAGATGATGTGCGTCACAAGTAGCTGGCCTGAGCTTTAGCTGAGCGTCTGCCGTTACAGTAGCAGACCGGAGCGCCCGATGTCCTTTGAGAGGACTGTTCGTTATGTTTTTACACGTTGACTCCAGGAAAATGTGAAACTCGAGCGTCTCACGACTCAACAAATCACAGAGTCAAACACTGAGCTTGCTTTCAGTAAATCCAGCCCAAATGAGACACACCGGTGAGTCATAAAACATGCTAATCCAAACCTCACAGGAGCTGCAGATGCTGAATTCTTACATCTTTAGTTATTTAAAAGCCCGTATTTAGTGTTTTATATGTGCGCAAAGTGGTTGTGAAATGACCTCAGCGTGTAGGGGAGCATCTACAGATCATCAGAGCCAGAAACACAAGGTTTTCAGCCCAGAGAGTTCGATTTGAAACACGGATAAAGAGCTTGCTTGTCGACTTCTCATGCGTGAACGCAGACATGTGACGCGCCGGTGTTTGTGAAAGAGGTGTGCAGACCTGTGGGCAGGCAGCGAGCAGCAGGACAGTTCGTTTTCATGCAACGTAAAATCCTCTCTCTCCTCCTGCAGTGTGCACCAAGGGTCAGGCGGTGAGCGGTCAGTATCGCATGCTGGCTAAGAACGGAGGCTTCGTCTGGGTAGAAACCCAGGGAACTGTTATTTACAACAGCCGCAACTCCCAGCCCCAGTGCATCGTGTGCATAAACTACGTCCTCAGGTGAGCGCCGCCGTCCCAGCGAGCGCAGATCAGCCACACTGTGGGTGAAAAAATGTGAAACACAGGTTGAACTGTGGATTTATCGAAGCTTCACGTGATAAAATGAGTTGAAAATGAGACTTGTTTTAACCCTAAATGCTCAAAAGTCTTTGCAAATCACCAAAATATGCTCAGGTGAAATCAGAATCACATGTTTTTGCTGTTTATCTGACAGAACCCAGGGTTCTCAATCCTTTTTTAAGACTTCTCTGCATCCGCATTAAACGCTGTCCGCTCTCCAACCCTGCAGTGACATCGAGGAGAAGTCCATGATTTTCTCCCTGGAGCAGACAGAGTCCCTGTTCAAACCGCGCCACATGAGCAGCTTCTTCACTGCAGGAGGCGCAGGCGTGACCGGAGAACCTGGAGACGTCCTCTTCACCAAGCTCAAAGAGGAGCCGGAGGACCTTGCTCAGCTTGCTCCCACACCTGGAGACACAATCATTGCCCTCGACTTCGGTCTGTGTTGCCTCCAGTCGCCTGTTTTTGTGTCGTTGTGTTAGGTTTCGTAACAGGTTTGCACAACAGCACGTCCCAAAAAACTCCAAACAAACGGCAGCATTGTGGCACTTGCAGGTGAAATGCGCAAAGTTCAGCCCCCGGGCATTTCACAGCAAGCAGGGATCAAGAGTTCTGTCAATGCGTCAATTGTGTCTCACAGGAAAAATGTCCTCAGAGACACATTTTAGTCCCGTTTTACTGTAATTTGTGTGTGACTCAGCTGCTGTATTGAAGCACACGTGTGCACTAACATGCTCGTGCAGCTGGACCAGCCACAGGAAACAAAGAAGCTCAAATAACAAATCACGTTAAATATTATGAACCATGTCAAAGCTAGGACAAGACGGGCATTGTTAGCATAAATTAGCATCTAATGTTTCATGTTCCACTTGCTCTAATCATGCAGGTCGCCCTCAGTTCGAGGAGCCCCAGCAGCCGGCAGGATACACCCAGGTGTCTGCCACAGCTATGCCCCCTCCGGGACCTCCGTCCTGGGCCAGCGAGAGCCACAAGCCCGCCCCTGCAGCACAGGCCCAAACCACAGGTCCGGTCCCACGGGACATGGCCAACATGACGGGCACATTCACCGTGCCGCAGAACCCGCGGACGGGCAGCGCCACCCCGAGCCTCAGCAGCTGCTCCACGGTGAGGACGGGGCGGGACTGAGAGGCCGAGTGTTAAACTGGAGGCAGTAATTAGTCAGCGAGCGATTTGTTGTGTTCTCCCCGTGTTCAGTGAGGCCTGCAGTGGTCAAAGGCCGCTAACTGTGGGCAGCGTGTGAGAATAACGGGGGTGGATGTTTGGAAGGAGCGGGCTCTCTGCAGTGAATAGTGCCTTTGTCGAAACTCATCCCTCACTCTGCTTCTCTCTGCTCTCTCTCTGTCGTTTTAATAATGATTGCTGCTCTCTGTTTCCTCTCCTCCTGCGTCGATCTCCCTCGCCTTCCTGCTCTCGTCCGCGTTCCCTCTCTCCTTCACCCCTGCAGCCCAGCAGCCCAGGTGACTACTACAGCTCCGTGGACACTGAATTGAAGGTGGAGCTGACGGAGAAGCTGTTCGCTCTGGACACGGAGGAGGGAACCAGCAGTCCTGCGAACACTGAGGTGTGTGCGTCCTTTCCCTTCATCCCAGGAGCGTGTGGCGTTCGTTGATTTGACTCTTGTTTCTTGTCTTTCTTCCTTTTTGGGGAAAGCTCATTTTAACACGGGAGAGATTTCCGCATGCTGATTTTTGTAGATACAAATCAGTTTTTATTCGACGCAATGTACTTTTCTCCCTCTCTAAACCCTGAAATCACTCACCGTGCTCCATGTTAGTTTAACGTCTGTGTCCAAACTACATGTTTTTATGTTTCGCTTTCCCAGAGGGACCTGAGTGACCTGGACCTGGAGACTCTGGCTCCTTACATCCCGATGGATGGAGAGGACTTTCAGCTGAATCCCATCATCCCAGAGTCAGAGCCCCTGGATGGGACTCAAGCAGGGTCCATGGGGAGCAACAGCAGCCTGACCCAGAAGCACCAGAGCTTCAGCAACATCGCCAACCTCTTCCAGCCGCTGACCTCCCCTCCTCAGCCCCAAGGCCAATACCAGCACCAGCCGACGGCGTCCTGGGCCGCGAGGGAGAAGAGTGGCTCCAGCCAGGGGACCGTGGACCCCCGCGCAGGGTCGTGCATGATGGGGCACATGCAGAATACCCCGTACCAGGCTCCGGCCAGAACCCCGTTGTCCTCCATGGGTGGCATGCAGAATCTGCAGTGGCCGCCGGACCCTCTGTTAACGTACCAACAGCAACCACGGGCCGCCAAGGCCTACCTGATGGACACTTTGTCAGGAGAGGAGCGCCTGTCCTGCCAACAGAACATGCCGCACGTCATGCAGAAGCAGAGGTGACGCAGCAACGAGCACACAGACACAGACAGAACTGCGCTGCACGGAGGAGTTAAACAGGGTTTTTAATGCAGTCCGCCATGATGGTGTTATTTATTAGGTTGCAACTAACTAACTAACTCGTTCACTGGCTCAGTGAAGCCTGAGATTAGGTCGTCCCGTTTGTCCGTAAACCAGAGATGTTCAGTTCTCTGTCACAGGCAAACGAGCTGAGTTTAGAGAATTTGGGCCTGTTTTTTTTCTCAAAAAGTGACTAAAAATAATAAATTGATAATCAAAATAATTCTTAATCAATATAATCAGTGATTAGAGTCATTGTTTTATTTCTAACTATACACATTTCTCAAAAGTCTATGCAAGAAATGTCCTGATTGCCCTGAGTTATGGTTTGTGCTTATCCACCATGGTAGAGGCTACTGGCTGAAAAACTGTGTGTGTGTGTGTGTGTGTGTGTGTGTGTGTGTGTGTGTGCGCGCGCGCGTACGTGCACAGGTCCATTGACAACTTTGTACAAGCCTACAGAGACATGAGTCCGGCCAGAGTGGGCATGGCCAACAGAATCAAGCGCTCCTTCAACCAGATGGCTGTGGTGAGTAAACAAACAGGACTCATCGTTGCTGTAAACACGTTTTTCTGTTATATAATGCAAACAGTTTGGCGTTATTTAGGGAATATCAGACATATCAGCAATCAATACGATAACGAGGATCCATCACGGCAATCCCATATTGATAACTGTGTTTCAGGCTGAGAGCAAGCAGTCAGAAATCGTCTGGAAGAAGATGAGGGACGACAGCTGTGCAGCCATGGATCGCTCCCTCAGCGCAGGATCACTGGCAGGTATGTTTGCATGTGAACGCACGCAGGTGTGTGTGTGTGTGTGTGATGTCCGTGCTCCTCCAGCCGGTGACTGTATCCGTCACGTCTCTGTCACAGAGGCAGGGATGGGGAGGATGATGCCCGGCAGCATGTCACCGTGTCTCAGCTCTCTGCAGCAACACAGGAAGTCTCAGTATCCAGGAAATGGCATAGGGGCTGCGAACGAGAAACCCTTCCCCCAAAAGAGCTGCAGCTACACACAGTATAACGTGCCGCCTTCTAACAAGACTGAAGGTGAGCTGAGAGACTCAACTAACTGATCTAGAGACGTTGTTTTCTGGTGGGCATCACCTGTCCGTCAGTGGTTTTTGACAGTTTCCGTGCGGTTCCTCTGTTTTCCAGGTATAGCCAGTCGTTTGCTGGGCCCTTCGTTTGAGTCCTCCTGTCTGCCGGAGTTGACTCGTTACGACTGCGAGGTCAACGTCCCGCTGCAGGGCAACCTGCACCTCCTCCAGGGCTGTGACCTGCTGAGAGCCCTGGACCAGGCAACCTAGAGCCCCAGATTCCCACCCCGCCATAGACCCGGACTTACTCCGAGCCCGGGACTTAAGCCTCTTTACCTTCGTACCTCTGGGCCTTCTAAGAGCCCCGAGGCTAAGCTACCTATAGGGAATGGTATTCATAACCACATCCTGTCTTATTTAGCTTAATTGGCTCAGCCTCACACTCTGTTCCCTGTCCCCATATAGCTCTTTACCTAGACCATCTAAACAAGCTACGATATCAGGGTCAAGCCACTTATTCCTTAAGTTCTCGACTCAAATCAGATGCAGGTTGACCACCAGTGCACAACAGTTGAGCCACCCACGCAGTCGACCTGCGCAGTTATGAAAACGCGGGTCACTCGGTGAATAACAAACATCAGCGTGGGACATTTAAGTACACAACGATGCGCCACATCACCGCCTGACCTGCGTCATCAAGTCTTGGCACTGGGATTTATCGCTGGTCATCTGGTTTGGGGTAAACATCTCTCACAGGTCAGCTCCGTGTTGGGAAACACGGATCTGGTCGTTGCTGTGAAAGGGTTATTAGTGACATGGGATTCAAACAGACACCCTGCCGTTTAAAGACAAGCTCTGCCCAAACATCTACAGCCACACGCCCTGTGCACCAGCGGGTTCCTGCTAAGGCTTAGCACGGTTGGAGCCCCAGGGCCAGGCTACACACATATAGGTATGGGATTCAAACCCACAACCCCGTGTCTCATCCAGACCCGGCATCAGTCACAGACCTACACCCTGATATGAACTCTATGCAGCTCAGTTCCCAGCCCCCTACCTTCCCTTTATCAGCTAACTCATTTAGCTCATTTAGCTCAGAGGAGAAGATATTATACCACCTACACATTAACAGAAACACTGTGCTCTCTCACTTCATCCCCACTTTTGTTTCACTTCCACCGCTGGGAATCATAAACTGGCTCTGACTTGTAATTTTAGATATTAGCAGAACCAGTAGCTCTTTACGAAACATGCTCTTTGATTCTGCTTATGGCTAATCCTAAAAACACGTCAGACGTATTCCTGCAGGAACTATAAGGAGAAAACGGCATTAGTCGGCGAGGGCGAGCTTAGCTGGGATGCAAACGGCTCTGAGTCTGTTTTCCCGACTAGAGGCCAGCAGGAATTAAGCGTTGAATAAGCGAAAATCAGAATACAGCGTCTTTAAAGACCGAAAGGATGCGGCGCAGAAGCCGTCGGCGCTGTGCATCGGCAGCAGGCTGGAGCCAAAACGACGCTTGACTTGTTATGTGTGGCAGAGGATGATGAGAATCAGTAAAGCAGAATCAAAATGATCCCCAGCTCACACACACACACACACACACACAAAGAGAGAGAGACAGCCATCAGCCTGCCTCCTCTTGCCTGAGTCCATCCCACCTGAGTCACTGTAACAACATCTGCTCTGTTTAAACAAAGCAGTGCCGTCTGCTCACCTGGGAGTCTGCCCGGGGTTTAACGACACATGCGTCATAGTTTTTATTCTAGTCCTTATAATTACTCTGTCTTCTCTGTCACTGAACTGAGACGTTTTAGCTTTTGTCAGATCTGCCCACTTTATTTAATCCAAACGGACGGGACACGTTAACATATCAATACTGCTTTGTTTCTCCTCTCATTTATTGTTTATGTTCTTACTCCACCTACCAGGTTCTTTTGTTTTTTTATGTGTCTTAACTCACAGACACACTAATAAACATATATTGCGACACATGTACTCTACTGTAAGTTGAATAATGTTAAGTCTGTCTTTGATTTACCTGAACATGTTTCTGTCACGCTCGTCTTTCTCAGCCGGGTAAGTAGCTCGTGTGACAACAGGGTTTTTGTTTTTGTTTTTTTTTTGTTTTATTGTGCAATTATTTCATTAAGCTAAAGCTTAGTCAGCAACAAAGCTAGCCTTATTCACCAAACCGACCGCTTGTACGAAGGATCTGACTTACACACGCTCTAAGGGTTCGTGTGATTACATATCGCGGGCTCATGCACCGTTCACGCAATACAGGCAAAACCTGTGGTGTGCAGAGTCGGGGGTGAGGTTCAGTTTTAGGTTTTAACACAGGCTCCTAAACGGCAGATCGAGTGCATTTAGTCAGATTTTGTTGTCGTGGTTTTACATTTTATAAACTTTCTTCTCCTCGAGGCGGCCGTTGCTCTCTGTTCGTTCCTGCAGTAGGAAAACTCAATCATCAGACTTTTACATGAAGGTTGTTTTGGGAACAAAGTTACATTATCCGTGAAGAGTCTGCATCGGATCGCCTGATTTATGGTGCTTTTCATGCCCAGGATTACTTGCAATGTTAAAAGCACCTGTTTTTATTTCTGAGAGCCAAAGGAAAAACATTAAAGTTAAAAATAAATGGTTGATTTAACCATTAGTTCAAAAAAACCTAGTTTGATGTTATGTATGCAGTGTTGTGCAAGTTACTAGCAACTGTTTTGAACAGGTAACTGAATTATTTGACCAGTTATGGTTTATAAAAGTAACTGGTTTCCTGGGAAATGAACAAATTTCACAATTTGAGCCTCCAGAAAGTTAAAAATTACATTTTCATCCATTTCCCTTGACATGGTTTCGCGTGTAGAAACCAGGAAGGAGGCGCGTGAATCACAGCGACGCGGTTCGCACGAGCGTCGGACGTAACGTAAAGAGTGTGAGATCTGCAGACAACGGGCCTGAAACGTCGCTGGTGCGGAGCGGATCACAGGAGCTAATCAGGCGTCCGCACAGCGGGTCGCTCCCTCCACTCTCTTCGCACACCACTGCACAAACCAGACAGTTTAACAGAGCAGTAGCAGCTACACAATCACTTACTCATACAGACTGTGTACATAGCAGCAGCAGCAGCAGCAGCAGCATTGGTTTCGGTGCAGTACAGCAGCCTGTGAAGTGACTTGAAAGTGGAGTGTATGTATTATTCTTTAGGATTAGGACAAGGCCAGTTTTTCTTATGATTAACGAGACGGAGCGGCTGCCAGTATCACAGAGAGGAGGGTCAGACTTTTTACTGTCTAACTGTATTTCACCCTGAATGACGTCAGTAGTATCATCGCCGGTATGCCTTCAGTGAACACGCCTTCCTCCTCTCTCCTTTCCTGTGCGCTCAGAGTCACTTTCTGAATCTCACTCTGTTTTGTTGAGATAATTGTCTTTGTGTGGTGACCACTTTTAAGTATCAGTTATAGAGCTTTGTACACATATACGTTACGTATTTTAAAAAAAAAAAGGAAAAAAAAAAGGAAAAAGACAAACCTAATGTCGAAGATAGTGTTTTTAGTGTTTATGTGTCCTGGTACTTTGTCCTTATCTACCCCTGTAGATGCAGATGGATCAGATCCCTCGAAGCGCCGTTTCCTCTCGTGCTGTTTCTGTGTTGTGCCGTTTCGTTTTTGTTTTTTGTTTGTTTTGGTTTTGGTTTTTTTCCCAGAGTTTTATCCTTTAATATCTTTAGTCTCTTATCCCTAATATGTCTATTGAATCTGTTGGCTGGGCAGTGCTGTTTTTGTTCCTGCTTTAAGATAAAAACAAGAAAAGATTAACAGGAGTTCAGAGTAAAGATATCAGTTTTATAAGTTTCACTTTTCAGATATGTAGCATTTTAAATATTGTTAAGAAGGTGAAGTTGCCATAATAATTAATCACAGTTTTCCAGTTGCATATATAAAAGCAATGTGCTTCATCGACCATGTATTTGTCATTTTTAGACCTTTTATTACATCTGTTGGATCCACTAACACTATGGCTTGATGTTCTCTGCTTTATGTCGTGCTGAAATTGTCTTTAAAGTTCATTTTAATCCGTATAACGTGCCTTATCATGACTTTAAGGTTGTCTCCACAAATGCTGAGTTTGCCCTTCAAGTGCGCAGTTTGTTCCCTGCAACCTGTAGATGTTTTCCTTCAACCCTGGAGGTTATTATGGATTAAAATCCCAAGCCGACATTGCATCTGAAGAAAACCCAGATTAATGAAAGAACAGCATGAACCATCTCTTGGGTTTGCAGATTTGATTTTAATTTGCATCTTGCAGATTTAGTTGATACCTTCACTGCTTCTCTCGACTTAGTGATATCTGGAGAACATCCATCACCCAATGCACCACTGCAGCTGGGATGATTTTCATAATAACCCCTCAGGTTTTGCAGTCAGCAGCTCCTTCATAGCCTCCTCTGATACATTCGCAGCGGCCTAGACACGCAATAGAAACCTTTTAGATGCAAGTAGAACCCATCGTAGACCCCCTGGTGATGACGAGTCAAAACCCGCTCGAGGTTTTTGCGGAAATGGTTTTCCCCCGCTCAACAAACGAACCTGACAGTCTGTTTTGTTGATGAAGGGGCTTTTTTATGTTTAGCAGAAAAAAAAAAAAGATTTGACAGGACGGTAAAAGTTCTCCTGGGAGGGTCACAGGTCAGAGGGTGCAGCAGCGTCCGGCAGAGTTAAAGCCTCGCTTTTGCAGAATGCTCGACACGTGTTCGTAGTCCATTACTGTCACCAAGGTTGAACTGACTGCAGCAGCTTGCCTTAAAAAATGGCTTTTCACTCATTTAGAGGCTGAATATTGTGAATTTCTCAAAATAAACAGCGGAAGCCTGCTTCAACAACTTCATCCTCTGTGACTTCATCGTGTAGATACAGTTTTAAATCACCCATGTACATACGCAGAACCACAAAGTACGTCGTTGTTGGACTCTTATAAGCTAAAGGTTCTGCAGTGAGTCCAAAAGTCTTAAACTCTGAAGATTAAATCCAGGTTGTAAATAGAAATTAAAAAAATATAAATGTTTTGTTTGTGATGGCCTGTGGACGAGGGCAGAGAAACCATTAAGAAGGAGATGTGAAAAGAGGTGACGCTGAGTTGAGGGACACATGACGAGAGATGCATCCTGCTCAGTCTGCCCACTGATGCACATCTCTCAAGTCCTGAACTCGACACATCACTCATCTGTTTCTGCTCTCAACCAGTGAAAAGCCTTCAAACCGAGCTGTGCTTACTTGGATGATCTGTGAGCAGTCCAAGCACTGAGGTAATTTCGGGATCCCCCTTTAACGTTCGGAAAGATGCAAATGAAAGAAGGAAAGCACCTCAGATGGACTTCTAAGCAACTGATTTGACTAAATTGTGTTAATGTATGTGGAAAGAGTTGGCTAGATGGAAGTTGATTTTTTTTAAAAATAGAAAATCTAGGCAGAGGGAAAGTCCCGCCCGTGTTTTAGGAAGCTTCTGCTCTGCTCGCTCTGGCCCGACAATTTAAAATAGTTTAAAAATGTAAAGTTTAAAACCTTTTCTAAAAGACAAGGCAGGTATTGTTCTGCTAGTATCGAAGAAAACAACACCTTGGTGCATCTTAAAGCAACGTCACAGGTGGAGTTTTGAATCCTTAACTTTGCAAAAGTGAAGAAATGTGCAAAATTAAACACTGGATCATCTTGGAATATGGCAATAAAGGGTGAAAGACAGGAATGGATGCCAGCTAATCAGGAATGCAGATTGGAAAGAGTTCGTTAGGAAGCAAATGCTAGTAGCGCAGATGCTAGCCTAAAAATGGGCGGGGCTTTAGCTGTTTAAAGCCTAGAAGACATCTCACCAGTCCTAGTGCTCAACACACTGTGCTGCTTGAAGGGTTTCCTCTAAAACAAAAGTGACAAATCGTTTGAGGGGTTACTCCCGTCAGTCATTGCATTTCCTCTTCAAAGACAATATCAGCATTTTGTCTCGTGTCTCTTGTACCAGCTGGGTTTTTGTTTTTTTCTCCGTATGGGATCCATGTTCGGCTACTCGTATTCTGTTTTTGTCAATGTCATACAGTACAGTTATATTAGCTGATTCTGCATTTTTTTAAAAATACGCTAAAAATTCATATTGATCTTATTATTATCATATATTGTTATCATTGTTATTACTATATGGGGAATTTAACCCGGTAAGAAGTTTGTGTTTCTGCACTGATATCTTATTATTAAAGCATACTGATCTTACCCTCCCTCACTGGCTTCATGCGTGTTTTATTGTAGTTTACTTTGTTTCACGTTCTGGTTGGAAGATCATTAACAGCTGTGAATGAACGAAGGAAAAGCTTATCATCAATGATTTTGCATCTGCTATCTGACGAGGTGGCCGAGTGGTTAAGGCGATGGACTGCTAATCCATTGTGCTCTGCACGCGTGGGTTCGAATCCCATCCTCGTCGCACTGAGCTTCTCAGTTTTGTTGTATGCTCAGTTATACAGTGACAATAAAGGCTTTTTACTCTATATTCTACATACACTGTGGCCCATAAATAAATCCTGTTGTCACAATCATTTCATGAGAAGAGTAAAAAAATATTTTATTCTAACTTTATGGGCAACAGTGTATAATCTAATATTACTCACTCTAAGAAATGTGATGCTGTTTTGTATGAAAGCATTAATAAAAGTCAAGTTTCAAGTCCACTTACAGTCATATTAAGTTTTCACAAAAGCTTTATTTATTTATTTATTTATTTATTTTACTGTTTCAACACTTAAAACTTACGATAGCTAAATAGCTACCTTAACCTCTATCCACCGTAGCAATAAATACATGTCTCGTCGGCGTAGAAATTCATATTATTTGCAATAATTGAATTTCCATCAATATTTTTGAAAATTTTAAAAATACTGAGTGGCAGAGTTACTGGTTCAGAGCCCCGTGACACACCCCTGATAAATTCTGTATTAATTGGCTGCTGTTAGGTAAAAACCTCGCCTCTACAGTTGTACTATCTTTGATCGGTTGACAATCAAAAATGCAGTAATTGCAGTATTTACTGCAGTAATTTCTCTAAAAGTCAGTAATAATACATTTTGGAGGAACCACCTAATTTAAAAACTAAAAGCAGCTGTCAGAAAAACGTATGAGAACAATATTTACAGTACATTACTACGAATATTCACCATGCATGATAAACTTTCCACTTGTGGCTTCGAGCCAGCTGTATCACATCTATCCACCCCAACGTATTCCTCTGACAGGCGACAGTGTTTACCAGATGATTCAAGTTTGCACAAGCCTGCCTGTGTGTTTGCGTGCACTTCGGTGTTTGACTTGTTCTTTAGCCAGTGCTGTGTTCAGTTCAAGGACAATTAGCAGTCCTAAACAGGCTAATTGAAGAACAGTCTGTAACAGCCTGTTCTGTGGTTGTGCTCCCTCCCTCCTCCACTCTCCTTTTTCCTTTTTTTATCTGCATTTTTATGTGTGTGTGTGTGTGTGTGTGTGTGTGTGTGTGTGTGTATCTACCTTTATTTCCAATTTTGAGTGTTGGACGTTAAGAGTGGGGATATTTTGGGAAGGTTTTTCTTCAAAGGGACGCCTGACCTGAGTACATATACTCTACTCTTCCTCCACTACTCTACTTTTACAGGCAAAACCAATAAAATTAGCTCATAAAGTATGATGAATGTTTATAGTTTAAATTGGTCAAGTGTCTTTGGACTCGCTGTAGTGTTGCTGTAATGTTTCAAAGGCATCACACACACAAGTTAAGCCCACCTCAAGCTGTGGATGTCAACATACCAACCTGATTATCAGAATTTAGGTTTATTGCCATGTATGTTCACACACTTGGTGCATAATGACAACAAGCACTGCAAGTCATAGATAAATAAAGAATTTAAATAATTACATTAAAAAGAGGGACATTAAAAAAGTACAAAAGTAATTAAAAAACAGAAGAATGCTTAAAGTGTCTGAAGTTATGACATATTTACATTAAACTGATTTTAAAAATGCATAAGCATGCAAAAAGTAGATAATTTAGCACCTCAAACTTCAAGGGTGATTGGCAGCTGTGATTGATTTGCGATTCAATTAAAACAAATAAAAATATAATATGTTATATATTATAT
>WARS01000072.1:1217378-1246486 GCA_008933995.1 Datnioides undecimradiatus | reverse complement strand
AGACTTTATATTATTTATAAGAATCAGTCCTGAATGTTTGTCTGTAAACGTCCTCACAGACTGAGGCGTCACATGATCGAGTCTGAGACACATTTTAAAGTGAAACTAAGAAATTAAAGTTTTATATTATATAAAATTATAATTAATGTTAAACCTCATAATGTTTGTCACATATGTTTGTTATTTTTAAACAACAACCATCTGAGTGACTACACATGATAAATATGAGCCAGTAAACTGTGAAATACTGTCATAAATTGACTTTATTTATTATTGATTCATTTGAATTATATCAGTTATTAAGTTGGGTGATTAAGAAGAAGTCATGAAATAAATAAACATAATTATGTTTCGCATCCAGCGAGCAGAAGGTCAAACTTTCTGATCTCAGATTATTTTTAAAAGCTGTTTTTTTAGTTTAGTTTAATTTGGCGACAATAAAAAGTTCTTTAAAGATTTTACTTTGAAAATCAGAATAATTACACTTCCTGCACTCCACCTCAGTTAATTAGTTTATTAGTGACATTATTAAGTAAATAAAAAGGTCATTTTGATTAATAAATGACATTTTTATCAGAAAATCTGATTCATATTTGGATTATTTATTTATTTCACCGTCCGTCTGTTTGTTGTTGTGTGTTTGTTGTTGTGTGTCTGCTCAGGTACATCCAGGCCGCCACGTCGCCCAAAGACATCATCATCATGGTGGACATCAGCGGCAGCATGAAGGGGCTGAAGATGACCATCGCCAAACACACCATCAACACCATCCTGGACACGCTCGGAGAGAACGACTTCGTCAACGTCATCGCCGTGAGACACACGCACACACACGCACACATTTAACATCACAGGGAAACCAGATGCTTTATGACACCACTCTGATCTCTGTTACTGAGTTAATGCGCAAAACAAGAACCTCCAGTGTTGATCAGCTCTGACAGACTCAGGTTGTTGTTGTCCACATGATGAACACCGAAGTCGCGGCTAGCTGTTGCTCCAAACGGACGCTAACGCTCCCGTCCACACGCTGTCGCTGCTGCCCATCGGCTCTGCAGGGAGCAGTGTAACCGGGATGACTACTGGCAGCCAGAGAAGAGAAGAAACCCTGAACCAAAGCACAACTTCCTGAAGAAACATGCTGCTGCAGACTGGAGAGAGCTGCTGCAGACAGGCTGCAGCTAATGCTATTAGCTAAAGCTACTGTGCTGAGCTGCAGCAGGACACAGAGGAGCAGGTTTCATCATGTGGACAACAACAACCTGAGTCTGTCAGAGACACACACACACACACTGACAGGGGGCAGTCGTTTCCTGCTAACAGCTGTTAGCATTTTCAGCAACATTCAGACACCAGAACAGGAGGAAACAGGTTTAATACTCGAGTAAATGTACTTAGTTACATCGTATTACTTTCACTGTGGGCCTGTGGTCGAGCTTGTGACTCCCGTCTCTCCCCGTCTGCAGTACACGGACTACGTTCGCTACGTGGAGCCGTGCTTCAAAGGAACTCTGGTCCAGGCCGACTTGGACAACAGAGAGGTAAGACCATTATCTGCTTCATGGAGGCTTAAAGAGCTGACAAGGCACACACACACACACACACACTCAGAGGAATACCCTCTGTGTCGTCATCAGTTCAGCCTCCTGGCCTACTTCCTGGTGCAACATCAAAATGCAATGTGAGTCTGTTTCCTTCAGTTAACCTCCTGCTCGGAGCGTCACCGTGGCTGCTCACGTTTCTGCTTTTTAGATCAATTCATTTGTTTTATTTGCAGGAAAGTTTAAAAAAAATCCTAATTACATTTATATTATTTCATTTATTATCAGCAGTAATGATGATATTTATAATAATTATAGCAGCAGAATGAGTGAAATAACATTAATTTGATAGAGACACATAACATCAAATATTACAAATGTTAAGTCAATATTAAAACATAAAATGACAAGAAGCAAGAAGGAAATATCAAAACTGTAGCTCAGGTACGATAACAACATGAGGGCTAATACACAGTTATTATTAAATTATCATTATTATATCATTTATTTGTTGCATCTGCGCTACAACTGAGATGTTTTATACTTTAGTCTTGTTTTATTTTTAATATTAACAATGAAATAACAAGAAATTCAGCACGATGGTAAAACACACCATTATAATATATGAATGAATGTGTGTGTGTGTGTGTGTTTCACGTGTTTCACAGTCAGTGTCAAGGTGATTTCGTCACACCTGCTGATGCTTTGGACCACGTGTCCTTCGGTTTGTGACGTCCAGTCTCACACCGTTCGTTTTTCATTGATCTTCGTTCAATAAACTAAATTTTGATTCTGATAAAATTCACATTTGCTGCATTTTGAGAGGAAGTGCCGCTCCGTCTGCGCCTCAGCTGCCGTGACGTGGCCACAGACGCGTTCCTGTGTCGTCCTTCTCTCGACTGTGATCACAGAGCGTGTGTTCGATCAGGATGTGTCGCTGCTGATCTGAATAAACCTGTCTGTCTGTCTGCCTGTCTGTCTGCCTGTCTGTCTCGCAGCACTTTAAGCTGCTGGTGGAGGACCTGCATGTGAAAGGAGAAGCGAAGATCAAGAACGCCATGAAGGAGTCCTTCAAAATCCTGAATGAGGTTTGTGTCTTTCAGGATCACGTGACCACACATCGGTCACGTTAGATGACGTCACTCGTTGCTGTTCACTCCTGCAGGATGTCGCGCAGCATTTAGCACGAGAGGTCGAGCGCTGCACAAACTGCACGTGGACGCATTTGACACAAATTTGTGTGTGCGTGTGTGTGCGTGTGTGCAGGCGAGGGCGAACGGTCAGGGCAGCATGTGTAACCAGGCCATCATGCTGATCACGGACGGCGCCATGGAGGACTTCGAGTCGGTCTTTGAGGAGTACAACTGGCCTGACCGCAGGGTGAGAGGCAGCTCTGAGATCAGTGCAGTTTCAGCTTTTCCTGTTTGGTTTCCTGCTAAAATGGCCGCCCACAGCTCGTCTGCGTGGCCACGCTGAGGTGTGATGGCGTCAGGAAGGCAGGCGAGTCGTGGCGGCCGCAGCAGGAAGCTGCAGACAGGAAGGTGTGAACCTGTTTCTCTGTTCAGGTGCGAGTCTTCACCTACCTGATCGGCAGAGAGATGACCTTCTCTCAGAACACCAAGTGGATCGCCTGCAACAACAAAGGTCAGCCGTCTGCGTGTGTGTGTGTGTGTGTGTGTGTGTGTGTGTGTTCTCATGCAGTCTCACACACCCAGGTGCTGAGTGTTGCTGTGTGTGTGTGTGTGTTTTCTCAGGTTACTACACACACATCTCCACGCTGGCCGACGTGCAGGAGAACGTCATGGAGTACCTGCACGTGCTCAGCCGGCCAATGGTGATCAACCACGACCATGACATCATCTGGACGGAAGCCTACATGGACACTGTGGTGAGTCGAGGCCGGCCAATCAGATGGATTCTCGTTTTAAGCCTATCAGATAAGTCAGTGTACACTCGTCATCGTCGTCGTCATCATCATCATCACCTTCATCTGTCTGTCTGCTTCCTCCCTGTGTTTCGGCTCATTCTCCCATGATCCTCTTGGTCTCTCCCTCCATCGCCGAGGCAGCTTCCCAACACGAAGGAGGTAAAACAGAAGAAGAAGTTGTAGTTTTAGATGAAGTTGAACACGATGGTTTTGATCAGCTGATCAGTTTATAAGCCCTGAGATCAGGATCAATCATCCAGAATCAATCAGGCTCACCTCTCTCTGACTTGTGCGCAGTGGTCGTCATCATTTCCTGCCGGTTCGTTCAACATGTGACGGCTGAATCTTGATATCGAACGAAGGATCTTCTCATATCAACTCAGTCAAACCAGAACAAAGATGAAGAGCTTTAATTTGTATATAATTTGCTTAATTAAAGACATAAATGAACCAGTTGATGAGGCTGAGAGCCTCCAGCCTCCACTGTAGTGACAGGACACAGGACTGCAGCAGTCCTACAGCGCCCCCTGGAGTCCAGCCTCAGAGCTGCACTAACTGATTCCAGCACCACGAGGAGAATATCTGTTTATAACAAATAACAACAGCGTGTTTATAATAAATAACAACAGCGTGTTTATAATAAATAACAACAGGTGTGTTTATAACAAATAACAACAGCGTGTTTATAACAAATAACAACAGGTGTGTTTATAACAAATAACAACAGTGTGTTTATAACAAATAACAACAGGTGTGTTTATAATAAATAACAACAGGTGTGTTTATAACAAATAACAGGTGTGTTTATAACAAATAACAACAGTGTGTTTATAACAAATAACAACAGGTGTGTTTATAACAAATAACAACAGCGTGTTTATAACAAATAACAACAGCGTGTTTATAACAAATAACAACTGTGTTTATAACAAATAACAACAGCGTGTTTATAACAAATAACAACAGGTGTGTTTATAACAAATAACAACAGTGTGTTTATAACAAATAACAACAGGTGTGTTTATAATAAATAACAACAGGTGTGTTTATAACAAATAACAGGTGTGTTTATAACAAATAACAACAGGTGTGTTTATAACAAATAACAACAGGTGTGTTTATAAGAAATAACAGGTGTGTTTATAACAAATAACAACACATGTGTTTATAACAAATAACAGTGTGTTTATAATAAATAACAGGTGTGTTTATAACAAATAACAACAGTGTGTTTATAACAAATAACAACAGTGTGTTTATAATAAATAACAACAGTGTGTTTATAACAAATAACAGTGTGTTTATAATAAATAACAGGTGTGTTTATAACAAATAACAACAGTGTGTTTATAACAAATAACAACAGTGTGTTTATAACAAATAACAACAGTGTGTTTATAATAAATAACAACAGCGTGTTTATAATAAATAACAACAGGTGTGTTTATAATAAATAACAACAGTGTGTTTATAACAAATAACAGTGTGTTTATAATAAATAACAGGTGTGTTTATAACAAATAACAACAGTGTGTTTATAACAAATAACAACAGTGTGTTTATAATAAATAACAGGTGTGTTTATAACAAATGTTTCGCTGTCTCAGCTCTTCACCACCAAAGCTCAGAGTCTGCTGCTGATGACCTCAGTGGCCATGCCGGTTTTCAGCAAGAAGAAGGAAACGGTCAGTGGCAGTGAATAGCAAGCTGTTCCATTACGCAGCTGTGTTTGTTGTCTTTGTGTCTCATATTCTAATACAGGAGAAACAAACAGTTCAGTTATTACAAACACTTGAGTTTCCATTGTAAAGTGGAATCAGCATCATTAAAACTGTGTTTGATAAGGTTGTATTAAGGTGCCTCGTGTTGACCCTGATGCCTGTGTCTCCAGCTGTCCCATGGGATCCTGCTGGGTGTGGTCGGCTCTGACATCCCGCTGATGGAGGTGATGAAGCTGGCACCCAGATACATGGTGAGCTCCTGCTGCAGGGACGCTGCTCTCAGAAAGGACTGAAACATTTCTGCTTTTAATCAAACTTTACAATAAAACCATTAAACTCCACGCCTTCCTTCTTCCTCTCAGCTGGGAGCTCACGGCTACGCCTTCCTCATCACCAACAACGGCTACATCCTGGCTCACCCCGACCTTCGACCTCTGGTGAGTCCGTTTCACCGCTAACATATTTAGCTGCAGCTCTTCTCTATTTAAAGAGATGCACTATCACACTGTAGCAGACATCCTGAAGGGTACATTAAGGGGAAATGGTATTAAGTATTTATAAGGACAGTTATACAGTATTTCACCACACACACACACACACACACACACACACTAACAGCATGTCCTCTGTCCTCCAGTATAAAGATGGAAAGAAACTGAAGCCGAAGCCAAACTACAACAGTGTGGATCTGTCCGAGGTGGAGTGGGAGGATACAGAGGAGAAGGTAAAACAAACACACACACACACACACACACACACACACACACACAAATATATAACCATACTTCATTAATTAAAAGCCAGGTCTCAGATAATGGCTGAGGGGTTTGTGTGTTGACATCTCCACCAAGCTGTGTCTGTTAGTAACATTTCTCTGCTGCTCTTAATGAGGACATATTATGAAAACAGGTTTTTCCTGCCTCTACATGTTTAAACTAGTCCCCCCTCAGCTGAACCAGCTCAGAGAGTGAGGAAGGCAGACAGGTCCTGCATCGTCTCTGCAGCCCACCCTCTGGTAACATGGGGCTCCTACAGGCCGTTCAGATCCAGCTCCTGTCGTTACGTAACCACAGGAGTGATTTACAGAGGCCGTCCTCCTCTGAGTGAAACCGCTGAGAGGGGGCGTTCATCCCGCTAGGTGAAGCTCTCTGTTTCCGGCGGTAAGCTAGCGGTGTGTGGCGATGTCGTCGGTCAGAGCCGGACATGCAGACTGCTCTATTGTTGGTTGTAAACACCAACACAGATGCTGATATTCTGTCCCAGCCCCAGAAGACCAGAGGAGACCGTGGCTGCGTTTGATTCTTTCCAACCGTTTCCTCCGCTGTTCGCCGTCAGACTCTGGGTCGTATCTATAGCGTACAGCCGCGGGCTGTTCATCGGGAGCGGCGGCCATGTTGGATACCGGTCCTGCACCGCTCTGCACCCTCCCCCTCCATACGTCATTCAGGCAGCCAATCAGCGCAGCGCCTCATTATCAGAGCCTCCCCGCCCAATCAGAGCTCTGCATAGATAATGAAGGTAGAGAGTGGCAGACTGCAGACCCTCCTCAGAGGCTGAACTTCAGAGTTCTGCTGCTAAAAAGTTCAAAAGCTTGTTTTTAAGACACCCAGGACTGTTTAAACAGCTTTCAGCTGCCATGATATGTCCCCTTTAAAACTAACAGTCAGTGGATTTTCACAATAAAAGCTTTGTTCAGAAACAAAATGCTGAAATGCTTCAGGGCTTTTAATTTGAAACAGACGGAGGAAGTCAGGAGGATACAGCAGCAGATTGAAAACAAAGCTAAAGACCTAATTCTGATAAACTGAGGGAAATAAAGGCCTGTCTGTAATAAAGGCCTGCTTCAAATAAAGACCTTATATCATCTACAGCTGAGCTAAATAAAGGTAATCTGAGGTGCGAGGAATCAGATTATCAGATTATCTGTTGTATTAAACCGGTTCTCGCCTCCCGCTCGCAGCTGAGAACCGCCATGGTGAAGGGGGAGACCGGCAGCAGCACCCTGAGCATCAGAGCATCGGTGGACAAAGGGGTGAGTCGATCAGAGCGAGTCACGTGATGGTGATGTAAGATCATATTTAGTTTCAGGCTCCAGCGGTTTGGTTTTCCAGCACAGTGTAGGGACTGATGAAAGGCACCTGCAGCAGCCAGGTGTGTCTGTTACTGTGTCTCCATCATTTGTCCTTTAACGCACAGGAAGTGAAGGTTGTTAAATACAGTACTTGAGTAAAAGTACTTAGTTACATCAGCACATTTCTCAGCATACAAGGACAAAGATTCCTCCGGTTTAGTAAACAGCATGTTTTCAGTGATTAACTGCTAATTTCCAAGAAGAAGAAGAAGAAGAAGAGGAGGAGGAGGAGGAGGAGGTCTCTCCTGATTGGTCCTCATTTCATTAGCACCACTGTCACATGTATCACACAGGCTAAACCAGAGCGTTAGCATGTTAGCCTCACCAGCTTCACGTCCACTAGATAAAGGCGCTGGCTAGTTCGCGCTAACACAGGTGAGTCACAGCGAACTGTTCAGATGTTCTGCAGAGACGATCAGGGATCATAACGAGGTTCCTTCTCCCCGACAGAAACGGCCTCTGTACCTCGTCAACAACTACTTCTACACCAACATCGACGAGACGCCTTTCAGGTAAACTGCTGCTCTCCTCTTTGAGCCCGTTAAACTGTTTCACATTATTTATTTAGTTACTATTTGTTTGTTTTGTGCTCATTTCAGTTACAGAGCAGGTTTTTGTGAGTTAACAGAGAACACGAGCACGAACTCGGTGCCTCAGTGACACGATTTTATACTTGACCCTGTGTTTTCATCCTCATCTCATTTAGATCTGCAACAAACTCATGTGCAAAGTCAGACTGTCGGCTTCACCGCGTCACTTCACTGATGTTTGTGTTGTTTTTGTGAAGAAACCTGCAGCTCACGTTGAGGAAACGTGGAACAACATGAAACCCGGCTCATTTTGTTTCACGGAGCATCTAAAATATTCCATCTTTAACACATTTAAAGGAAAATGTAAAGATTAAAGCTCAGAATCTGTCATCACTCGTCAAAAACCCCCTCTCACAGTCGAGACGCTCAGCTGTATCTGTGCGATTCGGCCTCTGGAGGGCAGCATTTCACATCTTCAGGATTAAACGAACCCTAAGCGTCGGGTCTCCTCTCTGTGTCTCTGCAGCTTCGGCATGGTGCTGACGAGGGGCCCCGGCAGTCTGATGTTTGTGGGAAACGTGTCTGTGGAGGAAGGTAGGATTTCCCACAATTCCCTGCAGCTCAGACCTTAAACCTGCATTCCTGCAAAGACAACGCACGTTTTCATTTGAAATGACTTGAAGTGTTTGCACCTTCGTCCGCAGGCCTGCACGATCTCACCTCCCCAGACCTCAGCATCGCCTCTGAGTGGTACGTCGACTGATTTCAGGGAGATGCAGCGACTTAAAGGGATAGTTCAGGTTTTTACATTTTAGCTCACAGCACAGGAGTTCCTATCGCACCTTGATCGGTTAGTTTGTTTGTGTCATTCTGGGATTTTTGTGGTTTAAAGGGCGAGTTTGGATTTACAGAAGTCACACATTCAAACCCAACACCAAATAGATCAATCTGACATTTAGTGAGTGTACTGTCTGACCGTGTGCTGAATTAAAAGCTGTTTATTTAATGACGTGTTGGAAGACTTAAGCTCAAAAAACAAAAGTCAGTTTGTCTTTTTGTGCGTCTAGAACCAGCTGCAGGTTTCTGTGTAATCCATTGATCCTGGTTTTGATAAACCTCTTTTCCTTCAGGACCTACTGTGAGACGGACATCGACCCCGGCCACAGGAAGTACACTCAGCTTCAGGCCGCCATCCGCTACCTGCTGGGGAAGGAACCCGACCTGGAGTGTAGGCGTTTGAGCATATTCTATTCTCTAAATCACAGTTTATAACTTGATAAAACTGTTTTTGGGAAACTGAGATCAGTGCATAGGATCAAAGGGTTTTCATTGGCCTGTTTGGTTGCCCAGGTGACGAGGTGTTGCTGCAGCAGACGCTGTTTGACGCCGTGGTAACGGCTCCGCTGGAGGCCTACTGGAACGCCCTGATGCTGAACGACAGGTGAGATGTTCTGCACCTTTTACGTTTTACTGTTTGACATGTGGAGCATTTAAAGGGCCAGTTCGCCCAAAAATACATAAAAACAAACTCTTGCAGCAAACAGTCGGGACTGGATTCACCTGTGAAATCATCAAATAAAATGCTAATCTTCCAGTCCTGC
This sequence comes from Datnioides undecimradiatus, assembly GCA_008933995.1. Classification (NCBI taxonomy): domain Eukaryota; kingdom Metazoa; phylum Chordata; class Actinopteri; order Lobotiformes; family Datnioididae; genus Datnioides; species Datnioides undecimradiatus. The sequence goes on along the minus strand of WARS01000072.1, from coordinate 1,237,035 downwards.
AGTTAACATTTTAATGTAGTTAATGTTTGCAGGAATGATCATTGACTGTGATCTGCTACTATACGGTGTCATCAGCCGACTGGGCCTGTGCAGTAAAGTTAAAGCAGGATTTTACCGTCAGTCGGTTGTTTCAGTTTATTTTGAACCGTTTAAAGATTCTTTTCACTCTGGATTCATCTGCTGAGTCTTTTCCTCATTGTTCCTCAATGTTTGCGTTAAGATGATTCAGAGAGAAAGCCGCAGATCTGCAGCGAGACGAGAAATCACTTCAACCGTCGTCAGAGCAGTTAATTAACTGTCTGTGGGTAGTTCAATTTAAAGCAAACTCAAGTAGTACTGAAGTAAACAGGACTGTGGCTGAACGAGGTGAGTGAGGTCAGCTGTTGCTATGGTTTTATAAGTGTGTGTGTGTGTGTGTGTGTGTGTGTGTGTGTGTGTGTGTGCAGGGTGGATCCTGGCATTGAGACAGCGTTCCTCGGCACTCGCTCCGGCCTGATGAGGCTCATGAGATACGCGGGGGTGGAGACCCGAGTGGCAAAGTAAGAGCAGCACCGGGCAGATCTCACAGTTTCCTTTTGGTTTCACGAGTAAAACGTTGTGTCTGAACGATTCGACAGGAAGTTCCTGACCCCGGCCGACAAAGACAACCTGTTCACCATCGACCACTTCCCCCTGTGGTACCGGCTGGCGGTGGAAAACACACCAGGAAGCTTCTACTACTACCTGGTCAACGACAAAGGTGCGTCTCCACAGCACCACCACCATTTGTTCTACTGCAGGAGATGCGACCCTCATCAGCTGACCCTGACTCAACGCTTCCCTCCACAGGGGTGAAGTTCGCCATAGCGACGACAGCGGTGACGGTGTCGTCTGAAGGGAAGACGGCCATGGCAGGAGGTGAGTCACTCTGCTGGATTCAAAACACTCAAACTGCGAAATGTGAGTCAGGGGACACCTCAGGGACGTTTGGATGTTTGATTACTGGCTTCCCGTGTCGATGGCATGGTCCCCGGAGACGCCAAACACACCCAAACTCAAACCAGGATGGTGGTGACAGTGAACCGAGCTGCACCTGAGACCTCAAGGATTTCATGAAGCTGACCCAGGCTCAGCTACCGTTAATTAAAGAACACATATAATTAATATGAGTTCTTATTGTTCAATGCTGCAGGTAACAACTGAAATCAATGAATCAATGATCCCTTCATCTATATAATATAATATAATATAAATATATTATAATATAATATAATATAATATAATATAATATTTCACTTTTTCAGTTAATTATTTTAGGATAATTTATTTTTTAAATCTTTTATTTAAAATGACAAAACAATAACACTGAATAATAAAAACAATTTAAAAACATTTTATTTGTTGGTTTTATTATGTTTTAATAATCTAAACACACAAAAGCGAACTAAAAGTTGTTATACAAATGCAGTGAATTTTTAAGTAGTGTTTGTGAGGCTGTTTATTATTGTTTATTGTTGTTTATTTATCATGTTGACATTTGTTTATTTCACGTTACTTATTTGCGCCTTAATGGCATAGTGGAGGCCCTCGAGGTAATGGGTTCTAGGAAATTCCCGAATTACTCACGGCAGCTCAGCACGTGTCGCGGTCATCCAACAACCAGGATCTTGTTTTGTATTGATGTTGATGTTGACGTGTTTAATTTGAGCCTGGATGTTTGTTTTTTAATGGTTTCGTGAATGTTGTTGTTGTTGTTGCTGAATCTGCCGCCATGTGACCTGTGCGCTCTTCTTCTGTGGTGCTTTCAGAAAAGTTTTAAAACAAATACGTACTGTAGATAAATATAGAGTTTATTGTCTCCAGCATGATTAACAGTCCTTGAGTTGAATTTCATGTGCTTATCTCAGACGACATGGACAAAACAGAAGCAGAAACGGAGGCTACAGGATGTTGCACTGATGGGCGCCCTCAGGTTGTTGTGTTTTGGAATAACTGTGTGTTTGTGTTTGTCTGAGAGCTTCTGTGCTGGATTGAGAAGCTTGGCTGCAGCTTCGAAGCTTGTCCTCTGGTGGCGAGTACAGCTCTAGTGTTTAGCAGATACAGTTTACACCTCAGTTAGGAAAGCTAAAAAGCAGCGTTTCCCTGACAGCAGCAGGACTCTAACACGGTTTAAAGTGTCTGTGATTTGGAGGGAGTTCAACCGGGCACAGGTACAAAGAGCTGTATCTCAGAGCGAAGGTTTTAAAGATAACATAAGATAAAATCCACAAAACTGATGAGGACAAACAACAAGACAGTTTGTGCAGGAAACAAAGGGAGAAATGTCACATTTTCACAGATTGTAGTTTTGTACTTTTGGCGCTTGTGCTTGTCGGGCTCGGCTCCAAAGACGGACAGCTTGAACAAAAAAAAGGTAGTGTGGTATTTCTGAAGGAGAAACGGGGACAGCGATGAAGGGAAGTCAAGGTGCAGAAGTGCCAAGCAGCAGCTTCAGAGGAGTTTAAAAGCTGGCTGAGAGAGATGCAATTTATGAGGGAATAACAATTCACAGAGCATCCATACATTAAAAGAAGTGCTGCAGCATTCTGGTTCCGCTGAATCTAGTCCAGTCCATTAACTGTGCAGTCACTCCCCGCCCAGAGATTTTCAGCACAATACATGAGAGCTGCAGGGTTCTCTCTCTCAGGCGTTGTCTCATCAGCGATGAGCCGAGAGAGCAGAAGCAATACAGCGTCAGGAAGGATCTAAATCGGTCCAAAAGCAGTGCGTCAGAAGCTGCTGATTCGATACCCGTGCACGATGCCGCAGGTCTCTTTGGGCGGCGTCTCCTCCGGCGAGGTCGGGGATGACATTTGCCGATCCTCCAGGTCTGTCTCAGCTCGACTACGGCCATGAGAGGCTGGCCGCGGTTCTTCATTTCCCTCTGGTACCGCGCCATCAGCGAGGCGTAGACGCAGCCGTAAGTTGACGCGACCACCATCATGGCATAAACCGTGCGCAGATCACTCGCGACTATTTGCGTGCGATGGCACCAGCCCGGTTACTGACGGAGCGTGCGCTGGCGAACACATTCCTCGTTATGCTGACCCGGCCCGGGTGAGACAGGTGGCAGGTGGCATGCCTGGCAGCGCCCTCCTTGGCAGACTCTGCAGGCAGTAGCTAAACATCTCTGCCCAGGCGCAGCTGCGGATGTCCCTGCCCTTCGTCCCGGGAGACTGCACTGCGCCATCTACCTGCCCATCTATAAAAAAGATGGAGGGAAACAAAAAAAAGAGGGGCGAGGCGGGGAGGAGGCAGTGAAGCAGAGAGGAGGAAGAAGCAAGCGGGGGGGAGGCGGGGGAGGATTGAGAGAGATGGAGGTCGTTATATTCTTAGATGTCTTTGCTCAGCATACATCCATCCTGCAGAGCAGAGATTAATTGCTTCGATTAGACAGCTTTTGAAGTACAGACTCAACATACAAAGTGATTTGCTCGGTAAGGATTGTACTTGCCTCTGAGCTGACTGCCAGAACTATCAGCTCCCACAGTGATGCCCGTAACAGCTCTGCTCACCTCTGTAAATCCAGCCACTCCATCAGTGCTTAGAGTCCTCAGTTTGCAGTGCCTCCCAGGGATTTCCCGCCAGCTGGAGCCGCTGCAAACCCACCAGGGGCTCGAAGGTGACTCTGTCAAGGGCTACCAGACGGTTGCTGGCCAAGGAAAGCCAAGCCAGTCTTGGAAGTGCATCCAGCAGGCCCTTGGGCAGCCACAGGAGGCCATTGGAGGACAGGTCGAGCCCTACTTGGCCGCCTGGCCCATAAAAGGCATCTTTGCCAGACCAGTGCTCCCAGCTCATTCAAGCCCTGTAGGACCTCTGCGCTGTTGTTGGGGTCAAGGTGTTCATGAGAGCGTAACCCAGTGATTAGCAGAGGGTTTGGTAGCGCCCAGGCTGCTTAAGCCTGAGAAAGCTCCAGGCTGCAGCGACGAAAAGTGGTTATGGGAAAGATCCAGGAGCTCCAGGCTGCTGAGGTTGGACAGCTCGGTCGTACCCAAAGAGGAGAGGTTGTTCTGGGGTAGGCGGAGGATCAGAGAGTCCTGGTCCAGCAGTGCCAGGATGGGCATCAGAGACAGAAGGCCGACAGCGGAGCAGTCAGTGGTGTTACCGTAGCAGGTGCAGACCCCAGGACAGCCATGGACCGAGCCCAGCAGTCCCAGTAGAACCACCACCAGAGCGGACAGGGCTGAGCAGACTGGAACACATCAAACAATTTTCTTAGTAATTTATTTAACTAAGGGAAGTAAAAGTCCCAAATTGTCCCTACATACCAGGACAATGGCCTCCTGGAAGGCTCTCAGGTGGTTTAGTCCATACTGGTCAGGTTCTTCATGTCTGTCACATCAGCTCTGCTGCAGGTTCGAGCTCTGATCCAGCTGTCTTTGCTCTCTGCGGTTCACCAACCTCCAGCTGAGGAAACGTCACCAAACTTGTAAAATGGAACAGGAGAGGAGGCGTTAACCAGTGCAGCTGGAGATTGTATCTACAAAGTGACATTTCAAAGTTGTTGGTTTAGGAGCCCATGATGTCTTCAACATGGAAGCAGTCGTCAGGATGATTTAATGATATTAATGGAGTTTGTTCTGTGGCACTGGTTGTTGTGGGGTTGATCTGGCCCAGCCCCAAAGACAAAGCCCGATGCCTATTTCAATGGAGGCCATTGCAGTCACCCATCTGAATGTAGGACTCATCAGACCAGGTTTCTCCAAGTTCCTCAGGCATCCAGTGTTGAAGCCTCAGTCTGCTGCTCTTAGGGACACACAGGTGTGATCTTCTGCTGCTGTAGCTCATCTCCTTCGAGGTTTGATGTGTCATCCTGGGGTCACAGTTGCTCTTCCGCAGACCTCGGCTGTGGCGGATGGTTCGTCTGTGAGATGTAGAGGATGAACAGGACTTCCTGCGGCTGAAAGCGACTCCTTTCACTTCTCTGCGGTACTGTAAGGGGTAATCCTCTGTGAGCTCTGTTTAGATTTACTTTGCTCTCTTTCAGCCGTTACGCACGCCTCGACTTTCATTCATTACTAAATGAGAGATGCACTCGCTAACTCTCCCCACCTCACATCTGGTCCCGGGGATTCAAACTGATTTTCCTTCCAGCCGCCTGTTTCTCAAACCTCTCAGCCACCACCAAGAGTACAACTGGATGTACGAGATTAAGTGGAGTATTTCGCGTGCACTGATTAAAAAACATCAACAGCTTAGTCTCAGGCAGGGCTGATCTGCAGTATATTGGCATTACAGGCCGTTGTGCTGTATTCCCCAGCATTACGTTAGAGTCACTCAATCCTTTTCATTCTTCGCCTTCCTGGCTCAGATAACACACAAGGAGCCTGGCGATGAAGTGAAATAATCCTCTGTGTTTTCATCCAGCAGCACCGACACCAGAGGAAAAGTCAATACCAGCTTCAGCCTCTGAACACCCACTCACAATCCCTGCGCGCCCGCAGATACAGCACAGCGTCCAACGTATTTCACGCGCCTGTCAGAAATGTTTTGTGTTTTTTTGATGATTCGTTCGTTTTTAATTCCCCCGTCTCTATCTCCGGCAGTTTGGGGCACTCAGATATGCAAGGGGGTAGAGTTTTGGACTGTGCATGAGAATAAAGCTGCAGAGGAAAAAAGAAAAAAAAGCGCTATCCTCCATCATCCGTCTGTAGCGCTGCTAAAAACCCGGCAACCTCAAAAGGTCTTTCTTTTGTTGCAGGTCTTTCTTTTGTTACGTTGGCACAAAGATGCCAGTCACTCTGCTGCTGCAGACCGAGCGAGGCGGGAAGGTGCCTCCGGGCCACAACTGACATTACAAAACAGGAACACTACAATGCAGGTAGGGTGGGGAGATAATGGGAGGAGACAGCGAAGAAAATGTGATTCCCGTTGGAATATTTAGCGTCACTTCCGTCATCGAAGACCAAAGAAATGGAAATGAGGTGAAGTCAGAGCTTTGGTTCCCCCAAGATGATGTCATAAGTAAATCCTCAGGAAACATACAGAGGGGTAATGTACAGAAAATACTGATGCTCAGGAATCTGCAGGTTCAGCAGAAAAAGCGACAGAACTGGATGTTTAAAGCTTCAAGCGACCCATTTTTCCAGCGATAGAGGCAACGGCCGTCAAACTACTAAAAAGCACTCTGAAAGTCGGGGTACTGGTTTGATCTGCAACACGTGATTGATCCTCTACCTGCTGGTCTTCTAATCATCGTTGCCAAACACGGACTTGACCGTAATTCTGAGTCTACTCGTGAGATGGACCTGCGTGATGTTTGGGTCTTAATGGGTCTATTTCAAAACTGCAGATAAGATGTTGGATCAACTAATCAACGTGTTTGACATGACGAACACACAACCACTTAAGACTTCGGTTTGCGTGTCAAGCTAAAGTATCATCTGAGGACCCTGCAGCTTCACAGCGTCAGAGCTGGCGTCAGGCTAACTCCTGATCCTGGGAAGCCCAACAGCGAGTCGGCCCTTAGACCCCATGTTAAAAATGCAGCAGTAAACATGTTTACAGCCTGGTACAAACAACGGTTTGGTCTCTGCAACTAAGTTTCCAATTCATGGCGGCTATGCCGGACTGGTTACTCTTGATCACTGCTTTTAAATCAGATTAACACCTGAAGTTATGCAGAATGAAGGGGCGGGGCTTCTTTGACTGCCCGCTATCCACCAACTGTCTGCGTGTTTCGAGCCATGTGTCCCTCAGCCCGCCTCACCGCCGCCCACCTGACACCTGTTTGGATTAGCTGGGAGTTAGGCGATGTCATGCACTGCCAAGATGGCCGACGTGCAGATCCACCACACCGAGCTTCACCAAGGGTGTGATGGGATATGTCTTTTTGTGCATTTTAACAAATGATATAATCTATTAGTGCTGTGCGATATATCGATGTCATGATATCTGATTTATTATCTTAGGTTCTGGATATCAACAGCAATCTATTTACAGTCTTTATCAGTGTAATTAGTTTTAATGTGGACCCTGGCTGAACATAAATCACAGTTTACCTGAATGTATACAAAGATCGATAGAAAGCAAAGGCAGCAAGCAGAGGAAACTGCGTCACTGAGTTGAAAATGGCTTTTCAACACCAACACAAACCTGTTTCCCTTAAAGTCTGAGGACGTGTTGGTTGGTTTCAGGTCCAGTATGAGTTTTATAACAATATGTATATGAGTTAAAACTGGGATCAAACTGTGAGTGACAGCTGTCAGTCACATTAGATCTACTACGGAAGCCTGTAAGAGGATGAGCGAGGCCTTTATCAGACCCTGCAGTGTCTCATGGAGCAGGTGACCCCTGACCCCTCTCGCTGTTTCTTGGTTGTACCAACAGATGGGCCGTTGAATCACGTTACGTCGTGGCGATGGGCCAGTTACAGGGAGAACATCATCTCGCCTCACATAAATCCTGTAGAAGAGGCGGAGAAAACAGGAGAGTCTGCTGCAGCGTCTTCGTCCGAAGTCTTTGAGAGAACTGAATGTACAACAACGTAGACCATCACACAACCACCGCTGCACGCCGGGCACCAAAACAAAAGCAAAAACCCTCGATGTTGGTGTGTCATCTTCTGTTTATCAGGAGTGAAGTTGCTCCTGGCTGCTTTCTGCTATTATTTCGTCCTTCGGCCGGGCCCTCTCTGCACGCTCGTCTCTTTCTTTGACTTCGTGACTTTAGGGGCATACAGGAAGCGTGGAGGCTGCTGGGTGTGGAGTCGAGGACGTCAGATTCACCTAAACTCAAACTCTACCCAGCAGGTTTATCTGTAAAATACTGTCTGACCAACCTTTGTGGGCCCACGGACTTTTGTGTTCCCAGCACTTGCAGGAGCTGTGCATTTGTTAAAAGCGTTAGGATGCAGATGTTGCTGATTAGAACAACGTTGGAGCCGGAGTCCGTCAGTCTGTCATCACCAAACTGAAACATCTCCAGCAGCTTCAAGAAGGGTCTATAAACCCTACACACCAGACAGTTTGCTAGTTGATGATCAAACGGCTGTAGCAGCTGCGTTCGCTAAACTCTTAAGAGCTGCCAATGAAACACATCTGTAGCTGCCAGGACTTCCTCGGAGGATGCTGATTGGTCCCACAGCCAGCTGAGTGAACTTTCATGTCATCTCACAAATCCAGTAGCTTCAGCACCAACAGTAGAGTCAAAGCTTCACTTACTGGAGTGAAACATCCTCACTTTCTTCACATGTTGACCTGCTCACCCTGAACTCTGAACCTGAGCATGTGCGTGCTGCTGTGTGACTGTAAATCTGGTGATTGCTTGTTAGCTCAAAAGCTAGTTGTTGTGCAAAGTTCAGAGTCTTTTATGTTTAATTCTGTTTTAACAGGAAACTATGACTTACAAAAAATCTCTGAAAAGGTCCAAAACTGCTAAATTGATTGATTGATGAAATCAGGTTTGATTAAAAATGTAAGACTGAGTTGGAGGTCATGTGGGTGACTGCAGGTTGAAGAGCAACCAGTGTGGATGTCGTTAAATCTAATTTAAATCTTGTTTTTACTGATTTTTTTTTATTATTGCGTTTTGTCGCCTGATGCATCTTCAACGAACGATCACATTGTTTCACAGGGAACGAGGATCAGATTCAAAACTTCTTGCTGGAAAAATGTCAAAGTTGATTTTTTTATTTGTTTCGGGAGCAAACAGCCGTTAACAGCTTGTCCAGCGCCATCAGGCAGATTAAGATGCACGCCCTCGCACAGCGGCGGGTTACAGATTAAACTGTGGTTTTCAATCGGCGCTGAGCCTGTTCACGAGTCAGATGAATTGTCAAAACAGCTGCCCCGCCCGTAACCCCCGCCGATCCCCGCTCATCCCGCTCATCAACGCACTCTGTTTTCTGTTTTTACTGTCCCGTCGTCATCGCACATCTGCTGCTGACACTCTCAGTCAAAGCAGAACCTGCAAACACTCAGCAGGCGCTTCATACGTTTCCAACAGTGTTTCTCTGTTTTCTAACTCTGACCAGTTCTGATCTGATCGTCTGATTGATTGCGTTTACCACGACTTCAACCCACATCAGGAGCTACTGCGATTTTGTGTTAGCATCTGTGTCTGTGCTAAGCCTGTGTAGTCCAGAAGGCGTGTTTCGGATTGTGAGCTGGGAAGCTTCAAACCAAACGGTGTTGGTGCTCGACAGACTGAATGAGTTGTTTCGTGGTTTATTTAGGCGATAAAAGGTTCGATGGTTCAGACCAATCAGCTTCAACGGCGACTGTGAGGTCGATAACGGCAACAGCCGCTCCTAAAGATGTTAGCATAGATGCTGCAAAAGCTTCGGAGCTGCAGAGCCTGGAGTTTCTTAATGTTTCTTAATGCTTTCTGGCTTTTGCAAGACTCTTTCATCCACTGACTGACTCCACCGGTTCACTGATCTGATTGGTTGAAGTCCTGATGGAAGGTGACGGACCGGTACTTCATCCAATCACCTGCAGTTCTTTAAAGCGAGCATGGATTGACTGCAACCTGGGTCACTTCTCCAGCCTCTCAGCTCAATTTGAGTTCACATTCTCACATTTTTGCGTGGGCGGTGTGATGTTCCCTGCGCCCTGCATCTGCAGTGCATCGCTCGGTTATCAGGGCTCTTGTGGCGTCCACTGGCTGCTTAATGGCCTCTGACAGGCACCCCCCCACCCCCCTACAACCGCCCCTCCTCCCCCCCCTCCCTCCCTCCCCGTGGCTGCACTTTTCCTCCAAACAGCCTGAGAACGAGGCAGCCGAGCGTTTGGTCCAAAAGGCCGAGAGCGCAAACACACTGCAGCATCCACGCTGAGGCAGGACGAGCGAGGAAACCACAGAGAGCGAGTAAACAAGAAGCGCGCGCACACACACACACACACACACACACACACACACACACACACTGACTGCATGCCAGAACACACACACACAAGCTCACTCCTACATGCTTTTAGGCTCTCTCTCTATTATAAGCACAGATATGCACTTGTACAACGTGGCCAAAAGTATGTGGACAGCAGACGATTCCACCCGTGTGTGTGTTTGAAGCATCTTAGTCTTAAAACCATGTGTGTTAATGTGCTGCTCCGACAGCCTCCGCCCTCACTTCTCGCAGGTATTGAACACTGATGTCAGGTGATCAGGTCGCGCTCACAGTCACGGTGTCAGGTCGAGGTCAAAGCAAAGTTCTCCTCAAGTTGCTCCGTCATGGAGCTTTGTGCACGGCTGCGTTACGGTGAGTGTTGACACACTATGACTGAAATATCCTGCAACTAAAAGCTGAGTGAGAATATTCTGATATTTTCCTGGTTTCAGTCATTTTTAAGCAACTTTCAAAGTGTTTGGACAAAGTGAAGACTTGATGTTGGGCTGAGGGAGGCAGGGATCAAACCACTGGTCCATTAATCATTAAATAATCAGGAAATAATCAGAATCGATGACAGCGATGATGATCAATAGCTGAATGATGAGGACAAACACAGCAGGAGTACATTAAAGTATGTGGGCAGGAGCGTCCACTTACTTCTGGCCATATAGTGCACGTGCATGCACACACACTCTCTCTCACTTTCAAACGCACATGCACGTTTCTGTGCGTTTAATATCTGCACACACACACACACACACACCGCTCACCATCTGCTCTGCTGCTTCAGCCTCCGCGCAGAGACAGAAACTGTTCCTCTCCTTCATCTGCGGCTGAGCGTCCTCGTTAAAACCCAGACTCAGACGCCGCTCCTCTTCGTCATCGTCGTCAGCTTCCTCTTCTTCATCCACATCGCTGCTCGCTGAGCTCCGACCGTCTCAGAGCTCCGTCCTGCACACGCACAGCCTGCCGACTGAGGACGAGCGAGCCTCTGCTTGTGTTTTAGAGTAAGAGAGAGAGAGAGGGAGGGAGAGAGAGCTAGAGGAGCTACATGCTGCCGCTGAGCTGCTGCTAATGGTGTGTGTGTGTGTGTGTGTGTGTGTGTGTGTGAGTGAGTGTGTGTAATGTGCATTAAAGCAGAGTTTGACAGAAATAGTAACAGCAGAGTGTTGCAGCTGCAGGCTGAGCTCTGAATGAATGAAGGGAGAGAGACATAGACTTTGTATTGGAGAGAGAGAGTGGGTCTGATAACGTGCAGTGTTTCTGTGCTGTAACATACTTACAGAGGAAAAGAGTTTAGTGTGTGTGTGTGTGTTGGGGGGGGCAGCGTGTGTTGCCCCCTCCCTCACCATGTTTGCTGCCACCCTGTGGTCCAGTTGTGCCGCTGCAGCCTCCAAAGACGTTTCCGTTATCAGAGAGGAGACAAACCTTCGTCTGCTTTACAACCAGGAAACACAACCAGCCAATCGTGTCGCTGCACGGCCATTTTGACTGATCTGTTGTCAGGAAGCAGCGGCTGCAGACGGACCTGCACTAAGTCAAGTTTAACTGACTCCAGGTCTGCCTGAAAGCAGAATGTCCATCAGCAGTTTGACCGTTTAAACAAAGGTTCGGTGAGCTGCAGAGCTGCTGGGAGGCTGCTTACCTGTCTCTATGCTAAGCTAGGCTAACTACAGCCTGACTGCAGCTCTGGGCTGAATGACCCAAACGGTTCTTCCAACAGCAGCAAACACTCGTGCAGCGGTCCTTCACTCACCCCTGACTGCAGTTTACAGCTCTGAACACGTCTCGATGTCGTCTCCTCACGCCGACGCTCATTTTCTGCGTTTTCTTCATTTTGTTTTTCACTTTTCATCACTTTGTGTTCTGCAGCAAGCTCCTCCCAGCAGGACGTTAAACAGCTCAGATTCATTAAAGACATAAAACCCCAGTGAAAGGAACTCGATGCATCTGCTGGGTTTGAGCTGATTCTCTGTATTATTTCATGGCTCCGCTGTGATGGAGCAGAAGTGTGAAAGGTCACAGGAAGACCTCCAACATGTCGGAGCTCTGAGACGTGAACTCAGTTTGAATTGATTTTATTCAAAAGCTCAAAACACACGTTTAATCACTCGTGAAGTCAAATGTGCAGCTGTAATGAAGCGGCTGCAGAGGCAGACTCCGTCCACACAAACAGAGAGAGAGCGTGCACGCCGTGAAGTGTTTATGAGTCGCCGGCGTTGGGTCAAACATGAGAATAGATGTGTCGGGTGGGTTTCGTCCCGCCGTGGACTGCAGACTGCAGCAGAAACAGTGCAGCTGCAGCGCTGAAGGGCGGCGATAAGGACGCCGCTGCTGACAGGAAGAGGAGGAAAAGAAAGAGAGAGAGAGATGAAATGAAACAGCAGAGCAAAGCTGCAGAGCCCTGAGTCTGCAGAGAGGCTATTTTAAAAAGAACCATGGCGAGCGGCGCCTTAGGAGCGTTTAAGGACCCAGAGGTCACAACTCGCTCTGGAACGCCGCATCGCAGCCTTCCTGCTGCACTCTGAGTTCAGCTCAAACGGGAATTCTGAGTCAGTGCACAACTAATCTGCCACTTTAAGCTTCATCACAAAGAGATGATTCATATAGAATATAGTTTAGCTTCCAGCACTGACGCAGTGACCTGTTCGACTGAACCTGTCGGGAACCCTTAAAACAAATGTTCCTGCAGTTCTCAGAAGAGTTTAGAGAGCGGTGTTGCTCCTAATGAGAGTGTGTCAGTAAGAAATGATCAGTAACCAGATCATTGAGAGACTGCACACTGTGGAAGCTAATCTGTGCCAGTCACAGCCGCTTATCCTCAAACATGCAAACACTCGACACCTTTGACTCGGCTTCCAGTTGTTTTTTGCAGAGTTTAGAGAAAAAGCTCAGACTGATCTTTTGTTTGCCAAAGAAGTAAAATTGCATATTTCAAACTTTGATTTAAAACAAAAATTCAGTCACAAACAATGAGAAATGTCTTTAAAATGGCATCAAGGTGAGAAAGTCGACCTGCTCACAACATTTGAGCAAACTGTGCGCAGACAGCTGCGGATGCTGCAGCCAGAAGCTCGATCATGAGACGCTCAACGACCAGAAATCAAAGGTTTTACGGCTGCTCTGCTTTTCCAATAATACCAGGACACGAGGGCCCAAAGAGGCGTCGCCTCGTATCACTCATCTGTGTGTGTGTGTGTGTGTGTGTGTGCGTGTGCGTGTGTGTGCGTGTGTGTGAGCCTGCACACAGCTGTCTGTGTGAAGAAGAGTTTTCATTACTGAAGTGACAGAAACGGTTGCAGTTATTATGTCGGTGAATGGAAACGAGTCCCGCCACGCTCACTGAGTGACACGGCGGCGTGTGTTTCTGTGGAAATGCTTGTTTTTAAGGTTAAGGCTGATTTAATTTCACTCACCAAACGACTTCACACATTAAAGCTAAAGTCATACTTTACGCTTTAGCCCGTGCGATGCAGGTGTATCCCTCCCTGCACGTCTGCAGCTGTTCCCTACACCGACAACCTGAGATCTGCGATCGTGCGGACTGCGCTAGGGGGATGCACACGAACTGAGCGTGTGCGGTGGAGGAGAGTCGCCTTTTAGCCACATTTGCGTAATTTGTTGCTCCTGAAACAACTCGGGTGCAAAGGAAAATTGGATTTTTCAGTTTTTACGGTTTATTTCAGCTATTAGCCAACACATACGCCGATCATGACACGTCTGTGCTGAGCAACTGTCACCGGTTTATTCGCCCTCATCCAAAACATCACGTCATCATAACTAATGAAACTGTTTTTGATGCTCAGTCATTATTTATTAGCTATAAACCTCCTGTGAGAACAGCTTTTGGGCTTGATTGGGTACACTTACACACCAAACGTTGCAGTTCACTGACTTTACTGACAGTGTTGTCATAAATAAGCCTGAAGCTAATGCTAAAGGTCCTAGCATAAAGCGATTAGCGATAACAGAAAAATAACCTTTAACTGAAACAAAGAACACGGCAGAGTGATGGAAGGAGTTTGAGACTAATATGAGTCGTTAGCTTGTCAGAGATGCATCGTTCGTGTTACGTAGGTGCTAATAAGATGCTAACTCTTGGTAAATAACACCAATCTGCAGGTAGTTAGCTAGTCATGCTAAGATTAGCAGCTAAACGCACTGTTGACTCCCTTCCTCTCACTCCAGCTCGTCTGTTTGCTGAGAGTGTAAAACATGTTGTTTGACGCCTCCGGCACGTCTGACTTCACACAGACTGTCGGCTGAATATCAACTCGCCTGCTAACTGCTCTCTGTGCGATTCACTGCCACGCTCAGAGTAATAAAGCTGCTACAGTGCATCGCCCAGGGACTGAGGGTGTCATTACGGAGTCTGCAGGGAGCGCACACACACACACACACACACACACACACACACACACACACACACACACACCATCAGGCTCATCAGTGTTTACATCCCTTCATTTGCGTCAGGACAGCACAGAGGTGAACCCAGGGTCGAATTGATTTCCTGTCCTCCTCCACAAACACAGCAAAGTGTTCAGTGTTGCCTCTGCAGAGTCCATCTTGTCCTGCATCTGTCTTTAATGTGTGTGTGTGTGTGTCTCTGTGTGTGTGTGTGTGTGTGTGTGTGTGTCTCTGTGTGTGTGTGTGTGTGTCTATTTTTAGCTATCGGGGTGCAGTTTTCCCTGGATTGGTTGGAAAAGAGTTTCTGGGCCATCGCCAAGCAGGTGACCGCATTGATGTCATCACTCACCTTGACTGACTGATAACAACGACCTGACCACAATCACAGCAACCTGTTGTAAACAAAACAAACAAACATTCCTGTTTACATTCAGTGTTTCTCTGCAAACCTCATCGTGTCTTCACTTCATAAACTTCATGAAGCATTTGAAAAACCCTTTTGACTGTAGCTTGTAGCTCTTCTTCACGGCCTTCGCTGCACCGCTTGTTGCTCTCTGCTGCCGCCTGCAGGCCAGAGGAAGTACTGTGCTTCCCCGCACACGCACAAGAGCTAACAAACCAAGGATGAACTCTCTAAAGCACTGCTCTGCAGCGCTACCAGAGGTCAAAAGTGCAGTAAAAATGAACTTTGCCTCCAGTAGACCATGTTGCATTTAAGTGCAGGGTCACACCAGTGTTTTTACAGAAAAACAGCTAAATGTGGGGTTAAACTGATGCCGGTTAAAGGCTATTATTATAGCTTCGGACTGGACTGTGACATGCATAATGGAGTCACTGGCTAAATGCAAACCGTGCAACACTAAAAGCACAAACTGGACAGCTTTAGTTGCACATGCTGCATTGCTTAGTGAGCCAAGTTGGACTGAATTTAGCTTGTTACACAGCTCAATCCCCAGATTTATGCAGGCTCTTAGTAGTTTTTAGTCTGAAACCTCAACTGTCCTGAGGTTTGAGGGAGCAGCAGAGTCCAAAATGAAGCTGTGAAGCTCAATAAGAGATGCAGGGAGACAAGACTCTGCGACCTAAACATTCAGTCTGTCACAAGGATTCAAGCAACGGCAAGTTTCCAAGGACGAACCAATGAAGTTTGCTGTAACCGTCCAATAATAATCCTCCACATTCAGAGGTCATGTTTTCAATTTTCCATTTCCTTCAGTTGGGACTAGAGTCCATTAACTGGCTTCATTAAGTCTGTTAGACTTTTCATATTAAGATTAAAGTGGACTGTGCACAGAATTAAGATGCGACACCAGTGGATTTGACCCTTAACAGGCCAAAATAGAGATGGACGTTTCCTACGTACGTCAGTTTGACGATCACGTCTGTGAGACTTTAAATTCAGGGGTTTAAAGACACAATCACGTTTCTAATGTTAAAGAAATCTGATGGTGTCTGCACCAACGCTAACATTAAGATGTTTGACTGCAACAGAGGAACTCTTGAGTCCTTTAACAAACATGCTAACAGCTAACCTGTTGATGCAGGCCAGCCATGACAGCCTGCTAAGCTAGCTGCTCCGCTCCTTTCTCACTACCAGCTGAACCCTGTTTTCTGGCCTCTGCGGCGTTACCGACTCTTTGGACCAGTGAAGTTTGAGTTGAATCTCAGATCCTGAAATGATGAATGTACAGAAGAATGAAGCGTTAAATGCAGTTTCCTCTGGCGCCCCCCGCAGGACAAACTCTTCTTACAGCTGCAGGGGTCTAATAAAACACACTCCAACAGTTTATTTTCTGCTGTTGCAGCCTCCAGACTTTAAATCCTGTTAGAAACAGAAATATCCCATCAGGCCGACACGGTTCCCACCCCCTCCCTGTGACCTTGTGAACGTCTCCTGCAGTTCAGTGAAGCAGAGCTGCAGCCGAACGTGTGCAGACGTGTCCTGCAGAGACTGAAGGTGCAGACAACGTTATTAATGAGACCTGACATTAGCTCATCCGACCTCACTCCATCCACAGATCACATTTACATCCTGTTGGCTTTACAGTTACAGATGTTTCTCCCATTCAGTGAAAACTCTGCTGCAGCGCTCAGCTTCTCATCTCACACGAAGAGTCTGCTCCGCCCTGGTTTCGTCTCTGTTCCTGATCCTGAAACAGGACTTCAGTATATTTAACATTTGTATTTGTGGCCCGTTGCATTTGATTCACCCCCTGAGGAAACTGAAGTATGGGACTGTTATTGTAGCAAAACTACTTACCAACATGTAGACGAGTCTGTAAATGCGTACATAGGCCTGTAAATGTGTGTGGAGGACTGTCTGTAAACCACCAGGTGGCAGCAGCACCCAGTGGTTTTCAGAGCCATGTTGCTGGGCTGGGTAGGGTAGGTTTGATCACGAATCCACACACATTTGCAGATCTCCACACGTGTTTGCAGATCTCCACACACATTTGCAGATCTCCACACGCGTTTGCAGATCTCCACACACATTTGCAGATCTCCACACAGGTTGCTGACTGTGCATGACACCAGACAAACAAACTTCCTGTTTTGCTTTTTTTAGATATTAAAACATTTCTGTCATTAGTTCAAAGTTTTATTTATACTGTTTTCTCGTTTCCCTCCGCGTGCTGCTTCCAGCCCAGCGACACAGACGTGAGTAAACAGCGATCACTGATCACAGACCTGTGCTGTTGTTGTTTTCCTTCCTCCTGTGTGTGACAGCGGCTCTTCCTGACGACCTTTGACCTGCCTCTTCTCTCTCTCTCTCTCTCTCTCAGTGTTCAAACATCGAAGGTGTGTGTCCTCTCAGCTGTGAGAGCGCTGTAAGTGTCCTTCCTGCTCTGTCATCTGTCATCACTCCTTCCTGGTAAATGAAACCCCTCTAACTTAACTCTACTTCCTGTTCAGGACCTGAACTGTTTCCTGGTCGACAACAACGGCTTCATCCTGCTGTCCAAAGAGAGGAACGAGGTGAGGTCACGTGACTCTGATCAGAACGAATGTTTTGGTCTGTTTCGCCTCCGTGTGCGCAGGAAGTCGACGAGTGTGTGTCAGGAGGTGATTTTGAGGTGATGTGCTCATAAACAACATCTGGATGGTTCACAGGCTTCAGGGTCAGTTTTGGTCTTAATCTCTGTGTGTGTGTGTGTGTGTGTGTGGTGCATTAGCACTGAAATGTAGCAGCTGCTGCACCTCATCCGTCCGTGGGCGTGGCTCCAAATCAATTCAGAGATTTAAAGTCTTAACGTGACCAAACGACGCGAGAAGATGTTTAATTACACATGAACCTCAGTCGGCCTCGTTAGCTTCACCCACGGCGCCGTGATGCTCAGCGTCTCTCACCAGCAGAAACATCTAATGGGACCCTGAACAAACGACATGTCTGCTGTTGCTAACTCGTTAGCATCAGGAAATTTGAGTTTACGGGCTGCATTTCAACAAGTTCTAGCAAATAAAGCTTTGAGGTCTAACAAACACATGAAAACATGTCCCTCCTGCACACGTCAGCGTCTCTTTGGTCACATTACTGATGTAAACCAACAGTTAACAGTCATAACTGTTGATTCGTTCTGCTTCACATCATTAAACACGTGTCAGATCAGTGCGCCAAAAGCTCTGGGCACCTTATGCAGAAATGGATGTACGGTGGCCTGGAAGTGCCAGACTTTCATGAAAAGAAAAAAAGGTTTCTCCTCAGGTCAGAGACGAGGTGCCGTTTGCGTTGACTGATGATTTAAGTAAATGTAACTACGCAGGATGAGCACGTTCGACCTGCAGCGAACGACTGTTTTCAGTTTCTCTAATCGTCTTTAACTTGTAAAACATAACAAAAAGATCAAAAATCAAACCACAACTTCTAAATATAATCTTATAAACATGTTCATATTATAATAAACATAACTTTCACATTCAGTCTAAATTGTTTTTAATGTCTGAACACAATAAACTTTTGTTTTGTTTATATCTGATTTCATGTTTTGGCCTAAACAGGCCTCCGTACGTCGCAGCCTCAGACTGTGAGCCTGACAGCTGCTCGTTAGCTCCGGATTAACTCGGCCTGTTAGGAGCCATATTACTGTGGATTAATCCAGAGCCCACCACACACACACGCGCACACACACTCAGCTGAGCAGCCACGCCCTCCTTCCTCCTCTGCTGACACGCTGTTTGCTTCTATTTCAGTCGTTTAATCTGCAGCTCTGGTTGTTCGGTCACCGGGAGTCGAACCTGTGACGCTCTCTGCGACCGCGCGGCCGCCAGCTGTGCAGCAGCAGCTGGTTCAGGTTGAGCTGTCGTCCTGTGGCATCAGTGAAGCCGTCAGGGTCAAACGGACCCAGGGTGCAGCTGGGCGAACACATACGTGGCGTCTCTTCGCTGATGGACACACGTTACATAATCACGTGTCATGTGTCAAACATCCCATAATAACTCTCAGCATCAAGAGGTCTGAGCGCAAACGGGACCAATCACAGATCATTTCAGAGAGAGACTGTGTTCCTATTGGCCACTCTGACACGTGCAGATGTGCGTACAGGCTGCTGCAGACGGTAAAAGGCTGATTTTGCAACTTTTGATCAATTTCCTGTTTTAAAGCACCTCATTTGCATACACGTGTAAACACGTGTAAACACGTGAAACTGGATGTTTGGCGCCATTTCTCTCATGATTAAACGGTTAGTTTC
The DNA here is from genome assembly GCA_008933995.1 of Datnioides undecimradiatus. Taxonomy (NCBI): domain Eukaryota; kingdom Metazoa; phylum Chordata; class Actinopteri; order Lobotiformes; family Datnioididae; genus Datnioides; species Datnioides undecimradiatus. The sequence continues at coordinate 1,218,087 of WARS01000072.1, read as the reverse complement.
AGAAAATGTATCACGTCTGAGCTTTTAGACCGAGTAGACCTCCAACATGGCCGCCAGAGGGGGAGCTCTTAATCAGCTGAGAGTCTTTATTTAATTTGCTTTTCTTTGTAAATGACCTCCAACACGGGCAGATCTCAGCGCTGAGGTTCGTCATGAGGCAGACGGCAGCGGCGTGTTCTGGCGTACGGCAGCCTGAAAGCACACATCGTTTACCGGAGACGCTCATTTTTCATTATTTGCATGTCTGCCGCGCTCCCGGCGGCCTCACTGAGCACGGATTATGATGAAGTGCCCCCTCGACGTTTTTGCTGAGCTCTGGACTTTTTGCAGGAAGTTTGTGGAAACACCCAGAAAGCTCCGCTGCGGCGTGAAGGTGCAGCTCGCGGCGCGTTGCAGGGGCATGGTTAATATTTAATGGGCAGAGAAATGAAGCCGGTGCTGAGTAAAAGAAATGGGTCAGGCTGAGGAGGCGAAGTGAGCAGCGTGACGGCGCAGGACGCAGGGCTCGTTATCGCTGCTGCGGGACGCACGCTGAGGAAATGTCTCGTTTGATCGATGATCCCGTCTGAGAAGCTGCTGCAGGAAACACGACCTCCTCGGTCCAATTACAACCTCAAATCAACACCAGTTCGCCCCGAGAACACGCTGTCTTACTGTTCACGCTGTTACTAATCACTCTGTTATAAAAGGTTGTGCCCTCAGTGCGGCG
>WARS01000072.1:1187378-1212378 GCA_008933995.1 Datnioides undecimradiatus | reverse complement strand
CACTGACACACTGACACACGTCACCTGCTGCGTTCACTCCCCACAGCCTTTGTGTTTAGAAAAACATCAGTTGCCCTGTGAGTGCTCTGTTTTCCTTAACGCCAATGAACATAACGCCACCGTCAAGTGCAACAGGATGAAGTCGCAGAAGGTGCGGCGGCGCCCGGAGTCCTGCCACGCCTACCACCCGAAGGTGAGCGCTGCTCCGCGGGGTGTCACCGGACAGCTGAGCATCAAGACACAAACTATCCAGGCAGCGACGAGAAACAAATACTCGATTACAAGTAACAGCCCTGCATTAAAACCTCACATAAAGCTGCAAACACATATATTGTTTATTAATGAACAACATCTGACAAGACATCTGCAGAGGACACACCTCCAGGACATTTCATTAAAGGGACAGTTTGTGTTTTTGAAGAGCATCACCTGCAGCGCATGGAGAAGCAGTTTATGCTCTGCTTGGAATATTTTTCATTGTTTTGTTTTTTATATATTCACACTGTTATATTTAATGTTTATTTTATACTGTTAAGACGCTCTCTCCAAATCCACCAGACTCCATTTACAAAAACACTGATTTTAGCTCACAGAGGACAGGAGCTGCTGGTCTGCTGCTGCGGCTGCAATCTGTTTGTTTGTTTGTTATTGTGTGTGACGTCGGTGTTTTAAACAGTTAGTTTGGATTCACTGAAGTCACACAATAACACAAACAAACAAACAGATCGAGGCAGCAGCAGCAGCTCCTCCTGTGCTCTCTGAGCTAAAATCAGAGTTTTTGTAAATGGAGTCTGGTGGATTTGAAAACACCATGGCTGGATTTAACATCATGATCCTGCACAGACTAACAGTCCAATCTGATAAATAATTAAGTTTAATGCTGAAAATGGTTCATTAATTAAGTTAAAAACACCTCTTATTGATAAATACATAAATGTATTCTAACACGCTGAAATGCTCCAACAGGAAGATGCTAAGGACTGCGGCGGGGCGGCGGCCATCTCCCTGTCGCTGTCTCTGTTCTTGGCCTCCCTGCTCGCATCGACACTCCTCCACCGCTGGACGTAAAACCGACCAATCACGACGCCCGAATGGAGGCGGCAGCAGCGGGCAGGATGCTTTTTATTTGCCACGAGAGACATGAAGACATGTCAGACTTCATTATGGCTGCTCAGACGAGCTGCGGCTCACTCTGCCGTGGAGAGTAAAGGGCTATTTCACTTTATTTGTTGTTTTTATAAACTGCTTTAGACTCGTTTCTGCTTCCTGACATAAACTGAACAGGAAGTTGAAACGCTGAAGTTGCTCGTGAGCTGCAGGAGAACCACGTGTCTGACGGACAGACGGACGTGGCGCCGCAGCCGTGGAGAAACGATGCCATTACACTCGAAGAATGTCGCGTCTTTGTAGCTTTTTGATACAGAAACATTGTGAAGATGTTAGAGTTTTACATTCAAATGAGCTGAAAAGTTAAAAAATATATAGAAATAAAAAGTTCAGACGATGAGGTCAAAGGTCAACTGAAAACACAGCGGCCACACGTTAAAGGAGCAGAGGTCGTACTAACATTCACATGCAGCAAAGTGGATTTTAGACTGGTGCAGTGAAGATTTAGTCGTGTGTTTGTTTATGAATCAGGTTTATTCTCAGATTTTAGACTCAGAGATCCCACAACACAGAGCAACATGACACAGTCTGAGTCCAGCAGACACTCAGGTCCAGTGCTGAACCAGCTGCCCCCCGTCAGTGTGTGTGTGTGTCTCTGACAGACTCAGGTTGTTGTTGTCCACATGATGAAACCTGCTCCTCTGTGTCCTGCTGCAGCTCAGCACAGTAGCTTTAGCTAATAGCATTAGCTGCAGCCTGTCTGCAGCAGCTCTCTCCAGTCTGCAGCAGCATGTTTCTTCAGGAAGTTGTGCTTTGGTTCAGGGTTTCTTCTCTTCTCTGGCTGCCAGTAGTCATCCCGGTTACACTGCTCCCTGCAGAGCCGATGGGCAGCAGCGACAGCGTGTGGACGGGAGCGTTAGCGCCCAGAGCAACAGCTAGCCGCAACTTCAGCGCGTCCTGCTCCGACAGAGGCGGCCTGTGAGAGCTGAGCTGTGTGTTGTGTGACGTGTTGCTGCCACAGGTCAGAGATGTGCAGCTATGAACCGTTTGGTTTCTGATCTTTTAGAGACGCTGAGCTACGGTTTCTGTCCTCCACAGCAACAAACTCTGCACAGCTCCTCTCTCCAACGCTCACTCACGTCTCCACAGACGTCTTCCTGCAGCACAGCAGCTCTCACAGCTGAGACACACACAGACTCTGGTTTCTCTACACTAATACTGTTGCGTGGTTGGCGGCAGGTTCAGGGATTCTGGGATTTATCAGTTTGAGCTTCAGTTCAGGCTTTAACAGATGGAGGTGTCATGTGATTGCAGCTGAAGTGTGAGGATGTTTATTAATAAATATATTTTTAAAATCACTAAATGTTGTTTTTCTTCCACATGTTGCATTTACATCAGTCGTCAGAGCTGCTGAGACTGTACAGTAGAGCTGAACATGTGATGACCTCAGGTGACCTTTGCACATCTGTCAGGTTCATTTCAGCCTCATATCCTCCACCTGTTGCCCCGACAACCACCTCCTCCAATGAAACACTCTTGGTCACGGCTTCATCGTGATGCGTTCAGGTACTCTGAGACAGAAATGTTGCTTTAAAGTGTTTATTTTCTATAAATAGTCAAACTACAAGCAAACTTCTGCTGCTCAATGTGAGCGTATGCTGCCATAACGACAGTGATGTCACAGCATCCCAGCGTACACCTGTTCATCGCTGCAGCCAGGTGATGAGGTAAAGCCACTCTGATTAAACATCCTGCCGTCAGTCAGGAAGTGATAATTAGCTTTAACTGGACAGAAACAAATACATGTTGATCAACAACAACACAGATGAAAAACATTTGTTTTGTCTGACTTGGTTTGACTTCTGATGTGATAATAAAGACAAAGGTTTGTTGTTGAGCTGCCGAGCAGACGGTTAAAAAGGTAAATATGTTTATTTATTTATGTAACTTCAAAGCTTGTGAGGTCGCTCTAACACACAGGAAGAGCCACTGCAGCGTCAGCCGGACGCCACCTGCTGGATATCAGCAGTGATGACACGTTAGACAGGAGCCCCCCCCCCCTGCTGATCTCCAGTCAGCTCAAACACTGAGTCTGAAACACTGGACAGAGATTAAAAAGATTCAGTTTTGTCATAAAAACACTTTAATTTCACTGGTTTCAGTTTCAATCGTGCGCCTTCATCCAGAAAACTGCTAACATGACACGAGTCCCCTCATTTTAAGCTGTAAATCTGACCTGACATCAGTCAAACCAGCGCCTACGTTCACCTGTAACTGCTCTAAATGAGCGTTAAGCTGCTTTCATCAGAGTTTCAGCAGAGGCAGAAGAAGAGAAGACACCGTGCCTGCACCTGTCGCAGGACCCGGCTCAGCTCCTCTAACGTGTTTGTGTTTGCAAACACTGAACTTGTTTCCTGTTTGTTTGTTTCCCTCTAAAAAGGGAAATGTGAAACGTTTCCCATCAGTCTTTGCAGCTTCAGTGTCGCACACAGACGGTACAATCATGGAATCACAGCGCCGGTGTGAGATCAGACCAAAGCTCAGAGCTGATGTTCGTCGTTTCGCCCTGAGCTGGAAACCAAAACGCTTCAACCTGCAGAAACGTCGTCCAGACGCCGCTCGAGGAGCAAACAACCCGTCAGTGAAATAAATAAAGACTCAGCGCAGGAACTGCGGCAGTCTGCTGGTCTGTTTAAGGCGACGTGTGAGCGCGGGTCGATCGCTGTTTGAATGATTGAACTACTGAATCAAAACCTGTAGAAACCCTCCCAGGCTGCTGTTGTTGTTGTTGTTGTTGTTGTTTTTGCAGCTGGGTTGTGAAGCGTTTGTTTCATCCTCTCTGAGTCTACACGGCCTGCTGTTTGTCCTGAGCCGGGCCCGTCTCCTCGGCCTCCCCTCCTCGCTCCTGGTTCCAGTCTCGGAGACCCTGCGGCAGACTCGTGTCCTCCTCGAAGCTCCCCGTCCCCTCCACGAACTCCTCGTACGTCGACTTCTCCTCGAACGGCCGCGGGCCCAGCAGCTCCAGCATGTCCGCCTTGTCCAGGACCTCCCTCTCCAGGAGTCGCTTCCCCACCTGAGGAGCAGAGTCACAGGTGAATGCTGGGAGTTCTCTGTCACGGCTCCGTCACGACAGACACAACTGTGTGTGTGTGTGTGTGTTTGTGTGGTGTTTATTGTTTATTTCTCACCAGCTCCACCAGCTCCTTCTTCTCCTCGATGAGCTCTGTGGTTCTCCGGTACGCTCGCTCCACCAGCTCTCGCACCTCCTCGTCGATCAGCTCGGCCGTCGCCTCGCTGTACGGCTTCTCTGTCACCATCTCGCCCTGCCGGGGCAGGTCGAACGACACCTGCCCCACCTTCTCACTCATCCCAAACTGCACCACCTGAGGGGAGGAGCGCCGGGCGTCACAAGCAGACCAGCAGGCAGCAGCTGTGTGTGTGTGTGTCTGTGTGTGTGCACGCGGCGTACCTGAGCGTAGGCGGACTGCGTGACCTTCTTCAGGTCGTCCTGGGCGCCGGTGGTGATCCTGCCGAAGAAGGTCTGCTCGGCCACGCGGCCGCCGAGCATCATGCACATCCTGTCGAACAGCTGCTCCCTGCTGTACAGGTACTGCTCCCGGGGCAGGTACTGAGCGTAACCCAGCCCCTTCCCCCGCGGGATGATGGACACCTGACCGCACACACACACACACACACACACACACACTTTATTTGTACTGCTTCACATCAGCAGTTTTAGCTCTGAGCTCGTTACATTAACGTTACGCAGCAACACGCTAACGGCAGCGGCTCCGCTGGCCGCAGGCCGGGCTCTGCTCGCCGCAGGCCGGGCTCGATGTGAAGTCCAACAAACTCTGAATGTTTGACTTTCAGCTGCACTGCAGCAGAAATGTGTGTGTGTGCGTGTGTGCGTGCGCGCGGTACCTTCAGCAGCGGGTCGGCGTGCTCCAGGAACCAGCCCACGATGGCGTGCCCGGCCTCGTGGTAGGCGACGGTCTTCTTCTCTGTCGGCTGCAGCACCTGACTCTTCTTCTCCAGACCTGCGGGCGAGACAGGAACAGGAAGTGACGTCGACGTTTGGGTCGTTAACGCCATCGTTATTTACATTTCACAGAACAGAAGCGAGAAGCCTGGCAGGCGCTGACCTCCGATGACGCGGTCAATGGCCTGTTCGAAGTGTTTGGCGTTGACGGACGGGTTCAGGTGGCGCGCGGCGATCAGCGCCGCCTCGTTGCAGACGTTGGCGATGTCGGCTCCTGGTTCACAGGGAAAAACACATCAATGATCCCGAGACGCTCGCTAATGAACTGACTTCATTTGTTTGTTTCTCAGCTGATCCCACGTCTGCTGGGAGGTCTGCAACACACCGGTGAAGCCCGGCGTGGCAGCGGCCATCTTCCTGGCGAGGACGTCTTTGTCCATGTTGGGGTCCAGTTTGATTGGCCGCAGGTGGACTTTAAAGATGGACGCCCGGCCTTTGATGTCCGGGGGACCTGAGCGGAGACAAAGAGACGCTGTGTCAGCTGATCACCCACCTGCTTCAGTCAGACTGAGGTGTGTTCAGGGTCATCGGGACGGTTTGAAACAGCAGGTGCAGACCCGGCTGTAAAAGCTACGCTCTGATTGGTTGAAATGATCCAATGGAGAGACTGAATACAGGTTATGGACCGACGGATCGGCTGCAGATGAGCTGAGTCATCAAATTCTACCGATGTAGATCTGCCGGTCGAAGCGTCCCGGTCTCATCAGAGCCGGATCCAGGATGTCGGGTCTGTTGGTCCCGGCCAGGACCACCACGTTGGTCGCCGTGTTAAAACCTGACGATTAAACACAAACAGTCAGCGAACGCCTCGTGACTCCTGCAGGTCCAGACTGCGGCTGACGTCCCGCTCACCGTCCATCTCCACCAGCAGCTGGTTCAGGGTGTTCTCCTGCTCGCTCTGACCCCCAAAGTTGCCCCCGCCCCTCTTCCTCCCCACGGCGTCGATCTCGTCGATGAACAGGATGCAGGGCGCGTTCTTCCTCGCCATGGCGAACATGTCCCTCACCTGTGGGGACGAAGCAACACGACCTGATTTCACAGCAGAGCTCGGGAACAGGAGCAGCCGTCGAGCTGCGGGTTCGTCCGCTCACCCTGGCGGGGCCGACGCCCACGAACATCTCCAGGAACTCGGAGCCGTTGACGGTGATGAAGGGCACGTTGGCCTCGCCCGCCGTGGCTTTAGCCAGCAGGGTCTTCCCCGTCCCAGGAGGTCCGGACAGCACGGCGCCCTGAGAGGCCACGAGACAAGACGGTCGTTAAACGGCATCGGCTACAACTCCAGAAACTGCATTACCCACAAAGCAACAGTCACGCTTTTAACTGATCACCTGTCAGTTTGATAACGAGGTGAATCAGACCAGTTTGTAGTTCTTCAGTCAGCTGACAATCGGATTTAAAACCCGGGACCCGGTTTACAGTCCTGGGCTCTTGTGATCGGACGCCACATGAGAGAAGCTCTGTTCCCACTCACACACACACACTGATCAGCCGGAGGTCAGAGCCTCTGTGATCAGGATCAGGGTCTATGCTCACACCTCGGCCGGGTTCTGGTTCTGGTTACCTTGGGGATCTTGGCTCCGAGGTCCTGGTACTGCTGCGGGTTCTTCAGGAAGTTGACGAACTCCAGGATCTCCAGCTTGGCCTCCTCGCAGCCGGCCACGTCCTTGAACTTCACGTCAATGTTGTCCTTCATCATCTTCGCCGTCGACTCGCTCATGCTGAAGGGCCCGCCCCTCCTGCCGCCGGGGCCCCCTCTCATCATTCCCCGCCGCAGGGTGAAGAGCAGGAAGCCGATCAGCAGCAGGGTGGGCACCATGCTGATCAGGAAGGAGCTGCACACAGAGGAGGAGTGTTGGCGCCGGCGGAGGGAAACTGGTCAGAAACACGTGAACACGTTAAACCCACCCGTCGCTCTCCGTGCTGTAGACGACGGCGGGCCGGTGCGACGGCTCCAGGCCCAGCTCCAGGTGCGCCGCCTCCAGGTTCCTCTCAAACGTGTCGACGCTGCCGATGTTGAACCAAACGTAGCTCTGAGGGTCACATGGTTTCATGAGATGCGTCACGTGCAGCTGCTCAGTCTGTAAACGCCTTCATCAAACCTCAAACTGTCTCGTTTTGTTGTTTTGTTGTTGTTTACAGACTGAGACCAATTCAAACTCATTCAAAAAAACATAAAGCACTTCCTCAAACAGCGACCGGGCCGGGCTGCAGGTCTTTACCTGGCGCCGTTAGATGATCAATAAAAACTCTAAACTTCCTGTCTCAGCTTCACATTAAAAGCTCCAGACTTTTATTGTGAAACATTTGCAGGAAAACAAAGTTACGTCAGTATTACAGGTGAAATGTTGCTGCTGCCATCTTGTGGCGCTTGTTTGGTACTGCAACCAAACAACCAGGTGCTGGAAAAGCATTTTTATATTAAACACGTCTCCTGTTTTATTATTTTGTCTCAGTTTTTATTTGAGGAAACACAGGAAGTGACTCACAGACGCAGCACAGACTGAAAGACGGGCGTTTGCTGCTTTATGATGTTTTCTTGGTGCCATTCGGACAAAATGCAGCAAACATCAACACAAATAAACTGCATTTCATTCAAATGTGATGCAGTTCTGTTTGTTTGTTTGTTTGTTTGTTTGTTTGTGTGTCAGCTGCGTCCTCTCACCGTGTCAGCCTCGGCTCCCGGCACCAGGATGACTCTGACGTACTGTTTGTTGACGACCTCTAACCGATCGACCTGAACAGAGAGCAGAAGTGTTAAACCCGGCGTGTGTCTCGGAGCCTCCTGCTGACGGTTCTGGTGGACATCAGCTCGCCGGGCTCCTCACCATCCCTCTGCTCACGTAACGGTGCACGAAGTCCTTCCAGCTGATCTCTTTGCCGCTGTCTCTGAAGTAGAAGTAGAGCAGCGCTGAACCGACCCCGGCCGCGGTGACCGCCAAGTAACGGAAATCCTTCTCGTCCCAGGGGAAGTCGCCCTGAGGACGGGCGGAGACACAGGTGGATCAGCAGTTATGACATCATCACCTGATCAGGTGTGTCAGCATTTACATCAGACAGGTTTCGCATTTCAGCGCTGCTCAGCTGCTGTAGCACCTTCTGCATCCGGCTCCACCAGTCTTTCCCTCCTCCTCCTCCTCCCTTCTTCCCTCCTCCTCCTCCTCCTCCTCCTGCTGCTCCTCCTGCTCCTCCTGCTCCTCCTCCTCCTCCTCCTGCTCCTCCTGCTCCTCCTCCTTTCCCATCTGAAACACATCAAAACGCTGCATCAGTAAAGACGACTTCCTCTTCCTGTCCCGGCCCCGCTGCGGAGACACGGCGGCGCTCACCTTTGGGTTCGGCAGAGTACAGTCGTCTCTGAGCCGACTGGAACCTGCGGCAGGACAGGAAGTTAGCCGGGGTCCGACAGGCGTTCTGGAAAAGACCACAGGGACAGAGCGAGTCCGCCGGTTACACCGAGCCTCCAGGAGGCTGCTGGAGAAGACTCGGCTGGGTTCAAAGCCTCTAACGGGAGACGAACACACACTAAGGAACAAATGTCAGCGCGGTCTTGGTAATGATGCAACTCTTTTGTTCTGGGTGTGTTCGGCTCCGGCAGACACTGACGTGTGTTTTCAGGCCGGAGCGTGCTCCTGCACCTGTTTGTCTCTGTCCCTTTTACTGTTTCAACACAAAAACTCCCGCCGTGTGCAAACCCAGCTCCTTTCCCAGTCAAAGCCCCGACCTCCACCACACCCGACACCTTTGGGATGAACCGGACCGCTGAGCCAGGCGAGCCAAGGCTGCTGTGACAGATTAACGTTTAAAACCACGTGTAATGTCTCTGATACTATATACTAACACAGTCCTCACGTGCACTGAAGGAGTTACTGTTTACTCACTCCTGTCCATAGCAGCCATGAGGAGATCTGCTGCACAGGGGACAAAATCCACAGTCCTGGTTCTGAGTATTCATGCATGGGTTGAGCTGAGTGTTAACTTCCCTGAACCCTTGAAGCTGATTACATTTACATACATTTATTTATTTTGCTCTGAGTGACTTGTGGATTTTGTCCCCTGAGGCAAACATGAACAAGATAAACGATTTCATCCAGCGCAGCTGCTTGAAGGGTCCCCATCCTTTAAAAAGAGACGACCTCACTGAATCAATCAACCAAATCAGACTGGATCTGCAGGAAAGAGGACGCGTGCACAGTGGTTATTACGTGTTATAAACCGCACTGTGCGAGCACATGTGGACATTTGTGCTGATGGACTTCTCCGAGCTGCTCTTCGCACTGCTGCTGAGAAACCCCGTGTTAGCATCACCAGCAGAGTAAACTGCTGCTTTAACTACACTAAGTGTTCAGTTTGGGTTAGTTAGCAGGCCAGGGGAGTCTTCAGCTTGCTTTCTGTGAACAGTTGCTGTTTCATAATGCACATTATAAAGCTCCCGAAGGGACGAAACTCTCTACAGTCTTAGATTTGACCTTTTGTCAGAGTCCGCCTGCTTGTGACGAGCAGCACGTTTTCTTAGCTGGATTAAATATGAGACGAATTAAAGAATAGGTTATAGTCAGACCAGGTGTTATACGGAGTTTAGAGGGTGGGATAATTCGTTAAGAAGCAAACAAACCTTAACTTGAGTAGTATTGCAACGGGGTTTGGCATGTGTTAGCTTAGCTTGAAACCCGCTGCTCAACATAAACACGTTGTAGTTAATATCTAACTTCCGATAAACATGGACAGAGGTGTCGGGTTACTCAGGCACTGATGGACACGAACACTTCATGTACAGCAGTCAGCCCAGATAACCTCCGCCTTTACCTACCGGGGCAGCGGAGCTTCGGTATCCGGCGGTGAAGAGCCGACCGACCGTCACCGCGGAGAGCCGAGCCCGGGCTCCAGCAGCCCGGCAGAGAGGCAGGGCGGCCGCCGAGAGAAGCCTCAGCACCTGAGACATCCTCCCCGAGCCGCTTGCCCAGTGTTTCAGTTCAAAACAAACCGCTTCTTCTTTAATTCCCTCCTCTGAACTTCATCGTGCTGCGCCCACAAGTGTTATTGAATAAGAGCATCGGTGTGAAATGTCAACGGGAGGATGATGTAAAGGCCCGACAGACTGTCTCTTCAAATACCTGCCGGAAATCACTACAACAGAGAATCATTTAACAATTAAACAATTTAACTTTATTCAAGTCATTAGGATTTAATTTATTTAAAAAGCTATATGAATTATTTTAATGTATACATGTAAAAGTATTTTATGCTTTTAAAATAACTTTATTACATTTAGGCATCATCAAAGCCGCCAATGGGTCCTCGCAGTACACCTTCTCGCTGATTGGCTGAGGCAGAAAGGCACTTTCTCCGACGCGTCACTCAACCTCATGTAACTGTTACCAAAACATGGCATGACTGCGCGTTTTCCCTCAGACCTGCCTGATGTAACACGAAAAAATAACTAACGTTAACAAATAAACAAGATAAACTAAGGTAGAAAAACACGAAGGAACAAAATCAAACTTAGGATTCGAGATTTAAAAAAAATAAAATAAAAAATAGAGAATAATCACAATAAATTTACATTTATAATTAGGCTACTTTCCCAATGGAGCCTGGTACTACCAAATCATTTTTATAGTTAATCGATTTATCATTTAGTCAGAAAGTCATGAAAAACATCTTTCACAGTTTCCCGGTGACAGCTCAAAATTGCCTGTTTTGCCACATGATCAATAAAAAACCTGTAGATTTTTAATTCACTATCATAAAAGACAGAAAGCAACCATTCAGCAAAGACCCTGCGTGTAATTCATTCATTTAATTTAAATGAATAATTAAAATTAATTAAAGACTAAGGAATCACTTCAGGTGTAATCTTTAAAGCCATCACAGATCTACAAAACTTTTAATATCAGCCGTCAGCTCAGAGTCAGATGGTTTTGTTTGTAACATTATAGGAAATAACATGATGAATTTACATTTAATAAGAGACTATAAGGGGAAGAATAACTTTCCTGAACCAAAATAAAGCCTTTAATGTTGTTCATGCAACAAAATCTGCAGGTCATGATTATTAAAATGCTCCAAATGTGCTTCAGCAAATCAGCAAATGTAACAAAAACACAGCAACTGAGCCAAAGACGAGACGTGAAGTGGACGAGTTCAAGTAAATTCCACAGAGACCATCAGTCGGTCGTCCTCAGCTTCCTCTGTAGGTGCTGTAGGAGAAGCGGCTCAGCAGCAGAGGCAGGTGGAACCGCTGCTCAGGGTCGGTGATGGTAAACACAATCTGGACACACACACACCAACCAAAAAATAACAATAAAGACATTTTCCTGTAAAACACTTTAAGCTTTAAGCGTCTGTTCCTCCACTGGTTCATATTAAAGCCTGATCCACTCCTCTACAGCCATGAATTGACTCAACACTGAGGCTCACCTCCACATACGGGTAGAAGCAGGTCTGACCCAGAGTCTCCCAGTACGAACCCGTCTCAAAGCGCAGCTTGTACATGCCGGGGGTGAACGCCTGTCGGCTGATGAGTCCCGGGCAGCGGCCATCTTGATTCGTCGTCCTAAAAGTCGTTAAGGTTCGTTAGAGCTGTGGTGCAGGATGATTGGAAGCTTCAGCTTTTAAAACTCAGGGTTTTCTCCTCAGGTCTCATCAGATTTGACCCTTTGACGGCGAGAACATTAAATATGACTGACATCGAATCCTCATCGGCACATCACATGATGCCTTTAAGGTAATTAAGGTGTGGTCTGCAAATGTGGACCAGTGAGCCTGAACGCTGGCTGTCAGCACATTATAAAATCCACTGAAGCGAACAGAAAAACCTTTCAATCGACGCATATTAAGACAGATTTGCATGTGAAGTGTTTTATGTTGTGCACAGGGTTGAAGCTCACCCAACGCTGAGCAGGTTCCAGATCATCATCTTGGAGTCGAGGCGGTGCAGGCTGAGCGCCATCCTGGCTGCCGGCACGCCATCTCCGGTGTTCAGCACGTGCGTGGTCAGAGGGCTGGACTCTGCTGCCATGATGTGATCTGCTCTGCAGGGCGGGTAATGGACAGGTAGACCTCACCTGCGAGACCTTCAGAGACATTCACAGCTCAAACAGGCTTCACAGAAAAACACCATGCAGCAGTGAGTCAAGTCGAGTTAACGTCTGCCCTCCGTGCAGATTTACAGACGTGCTGAACGAGTCTCACATGAATCAAAACAACTTTGATAGTTTAAAGGAGAAATTTGGAGGAATCCTGTCACACTGACAGGAAACAGGAAGTCCAGGTAAAACTTTATGAGACAAAGGACGACAGTGATCAGCAAACAAATACGTTGTTTATTGTTTATAGACAAATATAAATGGGTTTATTTATTCTTTTTAAGATGTAAACAGTCTTGTGGTGCTCTCTGCAGAGCGTTGAAGCTGAGTCTCTGCTTTAATACAGTGATGTGTTGCTGTGACTCCAGAGTCTCTGCTTTAATACAGTGATGTGTTGCTGTGACTCCAGAGTCTCTGCAGAGCATTGAAGGTGAGTCTCTGCTTTAATACAGTGATGTGTTGCTGTGACTCCAGAGTCTCTGCTTTAATACAGTGATGTGTTGCTGTGACTCCAGAGTCTCTGCAGAGCATCAAAGGTGAGTCTCTGCTTTAATACAGTGATGTGTTGCTGTGACTCCAGAGTCTCTGCAGAGCATTGAAGCTGAGTCTCTGCTTTAATACAGTGATGTGTTGCTGTGACTCCAGAGTCTGTGCAGAGCATTGAAGCTGAGTCTCTGCTTTAATACAGTGATGTGTTGCTGTGACTCCAGAGTCTCTGCAGAGCATTGAAGCTGAGTCTCTGCTTTAATACAGTGATGTGTTGCTGTGACTCCAGAGTCTCTGCTTTAATACAGTGATGTGTTTCAGAAAGCAGCTTCTGACCTTTGCAGAGTCACATCGCTGCTGAGTCGCTGCTCAGTCACAGAGAGAAGCTCTGTTTCACTCACACACTCACTGATCAGCTGACTCATTGATCAGGACACACACTGATCAGCTGACTCATTGATCAGGACACACACTGATCAGCTGTGGGGTGAGACCTGTTCTGAGGCCACAGCAGAGGATCCCGACCCAGAGACTGAGGCTCTGAGTCGGTCTTTGTTCACGGTTTAGTAACAGAAAACATGCACATGCAGGTTAATAGTGTGTGTGTGTGTGTGTGTGTGTGTCTCTGCGTGTCAGTGTGTGTCAGTGTGTGTCTCTGCGTGTCAGTGCGTGTGTGTGTGTGTCTCTGCGTGTCAGTGTGTGTCAGTGTGTGTCTCTGCGCGTCAGTGTGTGTCTCTGTGTGTGTCTGTGTGTGTCTCTGCGTGTCAGTGTGTGTCTCTGCGTGTGTCTGTGTGTGTCTCTGCGTGTCAGTGTGTGTCTCTGCGTGTCAGTGTGTGTCTGTGTGTGTCAGTGTGTGTCTGTGTGTCTCTCTGCGTGTCAGTGTGTGTCTCTGCGTGTGTCTGTCTCTGCGTGTCAGTGTGTGTCTCTGCGTGTCAGTGTGTGTCTGTGTGTCTCTCTGCGTGTCAGTGTGTGTCTCTGCGCGTCAGTGTGTGTCTCTGTGTGTGTCTGTGTGTGTCTCTGCGTGTCAGTGTGTGTCTCTGCGTGTCTGTGTGTGTCAGTGTGTGTCTGTGTGTCTCTGCGTGTCTGTGTGTGTCAGTGTGTGTCAGTGTGTGTCTCTGCGTGTCTGTGTGTGTCAGTGTGTGTCAGTGTGTGTCTCTGCGTGTCAGTGTGTGTGTGTGTGTGTCAGTGTGGAGGTGCAGCCTTACCTCTGTGTGACAGCTCCTCTCTGCTGCAGCGAGTTCACTCAGCTCCCAACACTCACCCAACCAGTTCACCGTCGCTGCACACGCCCACTGCCTAACAGCCACTTACCCAGCATGCACTGCACACCACAGAGCTGGAGTCAAAGGTCGTCCCGGCTGCAAGGAATCATTAAAAACCTGAGACAGGAGAGAGAGAGCGGCGTCCCCTCAGTCAACAACATGTGACCCACGTGTGTGATTGTGATTCATTAACTGTTTGTACATGATAAGCTCCCACTGAGCTCATTAAAACACAGACAGTCTGCAGCACACGAAGCCTCTTTATCACTTCATCATCACACGAGCGTCTCTGCAGCGAAAATGTTCCTGTGGTAATATTTTAACCTGTTCTCAAACTTTGCTGAATGTCTCAGGGTCCAGGCTGAGCTGCAGGAAGGTCTGGGCTGACATGTTGGGAAACTTATTTACCTTTGTTACTGAGAGACAGAAGAGATGGACGCCGCTCTTTTAAATCTAAATTAATTAGATTCATTACAAACAGGAAGAACTGTGGACGTACATGTTTTAAAGTAATTAACCCCTAAAAACTCGACTTTGTCCATCAAGTTTTTATCCATAATAATAAAACTTCATGCATTAAAACCAATGGATGTAACTCCAGATGTATTAATATGCAGATAGTCTCCGCCCCATTCATCAGGTGAATAAGCCGCGTGCTCGCACTGGAAGCTGACTGAGAGGAAGACGAGTGAGTTGTTGACGTTGTCCTGCAGGTCGAGGCATTACAAAGTGTTTCAGGAGCCGTTCTCAGTGAGGTAACAGATAAACCACATGAGAGTCAGACACACCAGCTCTGATGAGCCAGCAGCCCTGTAAAGACAGACGTCCCCTGAAAGCAACACGCCATGGCATCCTGGTTTCTGGCTGCAGGATTCAACGTTCGCATGCACAAAAACTGCATCAGGATGCTGCAAAAACCTGGATACAGAACCAAACCAGGACCGGAGAGCGCGTGCAAACTCAGCAGCCACGCGGGACTGGATCCTGAGGTGTGTGATGTCATCAACCCGCGACTGTCAATAGTAACCTGCAGCTCTAACGCAGAGAGAGAACAACAAACAGATAACCACACGTCTGTTGTATGAAAAATACCTTTACTACACTCACAAAGTAATAGATTACATTTAGCACTGAGGACAAACACAAACACCCGACAGCAGAAACTACAGCGAAGCCGAATCAGCGGCGGTCTCACCTCCTGCTCCCAGTCACAGCGTTGTCGTAGTAAAACACTTCAGGTTCTGGAAAAGTTTGAAGTGAACGGTAGAAAGAGACGCGACGGCGCAGAGAGGAAGAGTCAGACGAGTTCACATGAAAACATATTTACAGTGAGTCACAGTCGGCCAGGAGGCACGCTGCGGGAGGGTTCACCTGGCAACAGGCTGCTGGCCTCACTCTGCGCGTAAATAAATAAATAAATAAATAAATAAATAAATAAACAAACAAAACATCTTAAAGGAGGTGAAACAAACATGATGCAGTGGATGTGACCCAATGTGCACAACCGAAAACAGGAAGACACTGGGCTGTATTGATGCAGACAGACATGTTTCCTCTGGGGACCATGAACCGGACTCAGTGGCAAACTGTTGTAGCATCAGTGCAAAACACCCGTCTGTCAGCCGGAGAGACAGACAGACAGACGAACAGACGGACAGATGGACAGACAGATGGACAGACAGTCAGATGGACGGACGGACAGACGGACAGATGGACAGACAGTCAGACAGACGGACAGACAGTCAGACAGACAGACAGATGGACAGACAGACAGATGGACGGGCGGACAGACAGACAGTTGGACAGACAGTCAGACAGACGGACAGGCAGACAGTCAGATGGACGGACAGTCAGATGGACGCATGGACAGACAGACAGACAGACAGTCGGACAGACAGATGATAGGTCAGGCGTCCAGAAACAAAGAGAGCAGTGTTGTTTCTGCACAGATGTGTCCTCGCCCCTCCGTGTGAACAGATTCATGGTTGAACTGCAGAGTGTTCCCGCTGCGCTGAGTGTTCCCGCACAGCGAGGTGACATTTAAACACGTTTTTATCTTTCTGTGAATGTTTTCACTCCAGACATGAGGATAAACCTTTATATAAACTGTTCAGGCTTCACCTGGTCACAGCTCTTCAGACCGAACCCTCATCCCTTCAGGCTAAACTGAAAGCTAACGCTAACCTGGGTGCAGCTGCTTTCTAACCCACCAAACTGATCCGTGAGTGAACCTCAACCTGCCGATCCTCTGTTAAACAGGTCTGTGAACGCACCACAGTCGGCTGGACACGAAGCAGCTGAGCTCTCGGCCTTTCAGCCGACCTGAATCCTGATTTTTACCCACTGAACTGAACCGCCGGTGGAAAACTCGTTTAATGAAACTTTCAGGAAATTGTTGCTTTACGACTCATTTCCTGAGTGAATTAAGCTGTGATTCACCCAGAGAGCCATAAAGCCACTGAACCTGCAGCACGGAGGCGTAATGTGGCCGTGAACACATCTGGTAACGCACAACGACATCGCCTGTGATGATAACAAACTGTGTGATGAGGAGCGGCCAGCTGCTGCCGCACTGACTGTGCATACATTACAACATGGGAGGCGAGGTTAGGGCGGTAAATGAGCTGAATATATTGGTAATAATTAAAGGAAAGAGCTAAAAATCTGCCAAACACAGCTCACAAATGTACTTTTATCCTTTTTTGGGTAATTGCACCATTAATGTTAAGAACTTTTCATGATCTCGTCACTAAAATCAGACTAATATCAAAAACCAATTGATTATCGGTCTGCAGAAACTCTGCCAGTTCAATTTTTACAGTGTGAAATGAAGGAAATCGTGTAAAAACTGTGCAGCGAGGTGTCATCACATGCGTCCGGCTGCTGGGGACTCTGGGATTTGTCGTTATTGTGGAGAGCAGACGATTAAAAGTCAAAGTGACAGTGACGGAAACGTAAGAGACAGATTCAGGAGTGAAGGAGAGTCCAGCTCATGTTGCCAACGGCTCCTCGATGCGTCCACCCCCCCAGCTGTCGATGAGCCGAGCTTCTGCTTTTTGGAGGAATCTGGAAAGAAAACAGCAGAGTCAGACTGAAACACGAGGTCTAACAGCTCCAGGACAAACAGAGACAAAGAAATATGAGAAATCACCAGACAGATGGTTAAAAAATACAAACTGTTCCTTTAGATTTGAGATGAAACTCATTTAAAAAGCTCCCAATTCACATAAAACGACCAAAAGCAACAATAAAGTAAGTGTGTTACTTTAAACACACACTCAAACAAACCAAATGCTTTGGTGCTAAACTCACGGAGGCGCTGCAGGAAGTGTCAGGTGATCACTACAATGTTCAGAGCTGCAGAGCAACACATTTACAGCTGCAGAGATCAGTCTGGAGCAGCCAAGCTAAAGGCTACGAGCTCGGCTAAAGTAAACTTTATTTGCATGTCAGCAGGAACCAGGGGGTCAGAGGTCAGATGTTTCATCGTGAAGCTGCTCGTACCTGAGCTGCAGCATCACACGTCGTCCTCCAGGTCAGACGGATGCTGCTTTATCTGGAAACACAGAGGAGGCGGCTGTTAGCGAGACAGCGGGGCAGTTAGCCCTCGTTACCATCCATCCACATGAAAACAGCCCGTTCCTACCAACACAAGTTGTTACACACACACAGAGACACACACTTCCTGTCTGGGGAACAAAGCAGCAGATTAAGGGCCAGTCTGTTCTCAGATTAATGAGGCAGCTCTCTGTCGGGCAGGTAGGAGGCCTGCAGGCTGCTCTGTGTCATTATGTTTTCCCCTGTGAAGACACACACACACACACACACACACACACACACACACACACGCTGAGGGGTAAACACACTGTCCACACTTCACAGATCATGCAAAGTGTCTTGAGGCCGTTACAGCGTGACGAGGCACCAGCGACACACAGCCGCCTCGGCTGTGACTGATGCCGCTGTTAGTTAATGCCTCCACCAGGGGGCAGCCTCACACCGCCTCCTGCAGCGCAGCTCCACATGCAGGGGCAGGTGTCCTGGAGCCTATTTACCCTGTGGGGGTAGCTGTGGGGGCAGTAGTGGTGCATATTTACCCTGTGGGGGTAGCTGTGGGGGCAGTAGTGGTGGTAGTGCAGCTCGTCCTCGCTGGCCTCTCCTGGTTCAGGACTCTCTCGGTCCAGGCTGCTGACTGAACCTCGGTGAGGAGACACACTGGACTCTCTGCTCTGAGGGCACGCTGACACACACACACACACACACAGTCATGGTTACCTGGCTGTGATGTCACGGCTCACCTGGAAATGCTTTGCTCCAAAACAAACACAAATAATGATTTTAATGATAAAAGCATGAACTGAATAAAGTGAGAACGTGAGAAATGATCCAGAATCAAAAACCAGGCTCAGGCGCACGGCGCTAACAAACACGTGACCTGCGCCGCGTCACGTCACAGGTCGGTGTTATTAAAGCAGAGCCGGTGGCCGCCGCTCTATCAGCCGCTCAGAGCCGCGGTGTTTACGGCTCAGGGACGCAGCCGCCGGAGGAGCGCGGGTCCTGACGGGAGGTAAACAGTGATAAACTGCGGCCTCATAAGCTGCCCCTCAGCTCTGCAGCCACCAGGTGTGTGTGTGTGCGTGCATGTGTGTGTGTGTGTGTGCGTGCATGTGTGTGTGTGTGTGTGTGCGTGCATGTGTGTGTGTGTGTGCATGTGTGTGTGTGTGTGTGATTTCTTTTCCTGGGTAAACAGGAGAGTCTCCCCACGAGGATCAACAGTCGAGGAAATGATGATGTGACCTGATTCCACTTCTTCACCTCGTGTCTTACGGGACGCCTCAGCGGCTGTGTGGCTTTACACCTGGAGGGCTTCACTTTTCCAAAACGGTCCTGGAATATTTTGTGTTTGGTCCTGGGAAAGTTCAGTTCACCTTGCATGTTGTCGCTGGAAACAACATCCTGACACAGTAATGTGGGGCGGATAACAGAGGGAATCCTGGAAGGAATGCTGTGGGAACGTTGTGGGAACGTTGTGGGAATGCTGTGGGAACGTTGTGGGAATGCTGTGGGAACGTTGTGGGAATGCTGTGGGAAACGTGGGAACGTTGTGGGAACGTTGTGGGAATGCTGTGGGAATGCTGTGGGAAACGTGGGAACGTTGTGGGAATGCTGTGGGAATGCTGTGGGAAACGTGGGAACGTTGTGGGAATGCTGTGGGAACATTGTGGGAACGTTGTGGGAACGTTGTGGGAATGCTGTGGGAATGCTGTGGGAAACGTGGGAACGTTGTGGGAACGCTGTGGGAATGCTGTGGGAATGCTGTGGGAAACGTGGGAACGTTGTGGGAACGTTGTGGGAACGTTGTGGGAACGCTGTGGGAACGCTGTGGGAATGCTGTGTGTTTGCTGCCACTTTATTCTGCTACAGTCATTAAAACGCAGATTTGATGAAATCCGATGTTTTGCTGTGTATTGAAGTTCCCACACGTGCAGGCGATGTGATTGGTTGATTGACAGGAAGTTAATTAACTGTTTAGATGATGGTTGACGAGATGTAGCCTGTAACGTCACAAAGTACTTTTACTCTAAATACTCTAACTACTCTACTACTGTTGTGTAACTAAACACACACACACACACACACACACACACACACACACACACACACTCAGCCCTACCTGAGCCGTCCTTCCTCTGCCTGTCCATCCGGTCCACGCAGTCCAGCAGCCCGTCGATCTGGACCTTGATCACCGTCAGCTCCCTCTTTATGGCCTGAAGCTCCGCCATCTTCACTGCAGACACACACACACACACAGACACACACACACACACACACACACACAGACACACACACACACACACACACACACACACACACAGAGACACACACACAGAGACACACACAAAACAAGCTACCTGAGTGATGCACAGTGTGGCCAATGTGGTGCACTGATGCATGCACGCACTGAGTTTACGGCTCCACACAGATGCAAACATCACGCGATGACCCCTGCACCATCGAGTCTCACTGCACGCCGCGCTCCCGCCTCCATCCCCTGCACCAGCTCTCGCCGTGGCGCCCGCCACCTCGCCAAATGACCCCGAAAACTACTTCACTCCTGAAAGCTTTTCGACCTCGGGAGCTCACAAAGGCAATCTAATTTCCTGGTGATGGGGCGAAGTGAAAACTATTAAGGCTTATAATAAACTAGTATAAACAATTCCTATTCGCCACGCGCTATTAACTCGCTCTAATTGCAAGCGCTGATAGGCTCGGCTGGGTTATAGCAGGAAGGAGAGCCCTGCGGTACAGAAGCCTTTAATGAAGAGACCATCTGTCGCCCCCCCCCCCAAATCCGCCTTCTCCCCAGCACCCCGGGGCCCTATGGCGGTGACGAGCCATCATGTGACACGAGCGTGGTGAGATTGCTCCGGGTTCCACTGCAGATTTAAAGATTTTCAAAAAAGCTAGTTGCGCTGGTGTGTGCGTCTGAAACTTAAAAGCCTTTGATTGGAGCGGGTCGCAGCGTTTAAACAGCCCGGCGCGTCGACCTCTGCGCCCTCGCTGGTTAAAAGCTTTTTAATATTCAAACCCACGCAGGACGCCGCCCGCCATGTCATGTTTATATACTTCTGCTCGCCCTTTACACTCAACGGCGTCGCAGCTACAACGCAACCGTAATGAACCTGTCTGTGGAGCGATGAAATCAGCTGTAGACACAGCGGGTGCAGTAAACACGCTGCGTTGATATCTGTCATATTAAACTCAGAGGAGACTGTTTGTTTGTTGTCTGGGGTGATTTTACAGCTCGTCCAAAACAACAACATGATGCTGCAAACATAAGGAGTCTGAACTGCGTGAGCCGTGACGTCACCCAGAGCTTCCTGCATGACGCATGGTCGCTGAAACACAGCAGACAGCTGGTGGATAGCTGTCAGTCAAAGAAGCCCCGCCCCTTCATTCTGCATAACTTCAGGTGTTAATCTGATTTAAAGGAGTGAGTTCTATATAAATTCAGCCCGTACAGTCGTCATGAACGGGGAAACTAGCTGCAGAGACCAAACCGTTGTTTGTACCAGGCTGTAAACATGTTTACTGCTGCATTTTAACATGGGGGTCTATGGGGACTGACTCGCTGCTGGAGCCTCTGGTGGACGCTCAGGGAGCTGCAGCTCTGACGCTGCAGCTTCTTGTATGTAGCCTGGTGTCTCCACAGACACCTGCAGTGTGTGTGAGCATCTCTCTTACGTTTGCTGTCAGAGGAGCAGGTGTGTGTGTTGCTGCTCCTGCTCGACGCTCGGCCGCTCTTCATCCTCAGAGCTGCTGTGGACGAGGAGGAGGACGACGACGACGAAGGCCGGGGCCGTTTGATGGGAATGGGATCCACTGGGACCGAGGAGGGGACACGCTGGTAGTCAAACACCCTGCAAAACACACACACACAAGCTTTAAACACACAGACACGAGTCCCATGATGCACCAGTGCCCGAGGCTGCTGCTCGTTTGTGTCTCAGCTGTTTTATGGCTGTAATGAAGTGGAGGCTAATTTATGTCATGAGCAGATTTAATCTGTGCGTTTGTGACAAACTGAAGAGTCTGTGATAAAGAGCGAATGGATCCTTGAATAAAAACAACAAAACAAACGAGTTTAAACACAAAACAAGAACGTCGGCGCCTCCGAACGGCAGAATTCATCAGAACTTTTCTTTTAAACGCCTTTGCTGTTTTCTCTGATGCTGATTCTCCCGTGAAAACACAGATCTGGAGTCAGATATCCCAAAGTAAAACACATCCTCCGTCTCGTCCTGGACACTTTTCCATGATCCAGTCAAGGAAGGATGTGATGAGGTCATAAGGAGATGCTCAGCTGCTGCCGAATGATGTCATTATGGCTGAGAACACACACACAGTGTTTTAGCTGCAGCAACACAATCGCTGCTCTGCACCGCCCTGCTGCTGCACCTGCACACACACACTTCTCCTCCTCCACAGCGACGGTGCAGCTGAAGGGTCTCTGCTCTGACACAGTGGAGGAGGTCCAGAGGACGTCACAGATGGAGCTTTAAGGTCACAGAGCAGGACTTTAGGGAGAGATCAGAGTGTGGCAGGAGCTCTGGGAGCAGAGCATCACTGCACAAGGTCACTACTCTGCACAAGGTCACTACTCTGCACAAGGTCACTACTCTGTACAAGGTCACTACTCTGCACAAGGTCACTACTCTGTACAAGGTCACTACTCTGCACAAGGTCACTACTCTGTACAAGGTCACTACTCTGCAGGGTGGACAGGGTTAACTCCTGGAGTCCTGACACATTTTGATTGCACCTCATTAACGGCTCCTTGTAAAGTAACGAACACACACCGAGTGTTTGCAGAAGATGAAACACTAATGGAAGCTTTGTTGTGTCAGTGGGTCCAGAGTCTCTGGCCCTTTCAGGATACAGCGTCAGGCGAGCGCCTGAAGGACGTTCCCTGCTTCGTCCTCTCACCTGAAAGAAAGAGACTGTTATAAAGAATTAAAATGATCTATAAGGAAATTAATTGGGAATGAAAGCTGCAACACGATGATGTGGCTGCAGCTGAAAGTCGCCTGAAAGTGAATTTGGTCTTAAACCTGCGGCGCAGCTGTTCCTCAGCTTGAGCGCGGCTCAAACTTCATGAAGGACGGAGTGATTTATCTCCTGCAACACAGATAACTCAGCTCATTCCACCCAATAATCCCACATCACTTCCTGTCAGGGTTTTCCTCTTTTCTCTAACAGCCGCCGCCGTGTTTCCTCCCGCGGTTGCTGCGGTGGGTAAGAGATGACTGACAGCTCCAATTTGATGCAGAGAGCGATAGAGGAGGCGACGGGGAGGACGAGGAGCAGCCTCTCCTCTCCCCGTCAACCTCTGCTGTCTATCACAGCAGCCATCTACAGCCGGGGGAGGGTCGACGATCGCTGACACACACAGATAAACATGCACAACACACACCTGCACGCACACACACACACACTCAGTTCATTTCAAAAGCTGCTGCAGAGGCACGAAAAGATGCATTTACACTTCAAAAAGCCCGAGGAACAAACACGTGCTCATGTTTTAGACGATCAAAGTTTCAGAGTCCAACAAAAGTGCAGCGCTCAAGACAACCACCTCTGTCTGACAGCTTTTTCTGATTTCTGCTTCATAAACTGACTCTGGATCAGCTGTAAGACACATTTCTGTGTGTCAGCAGCCTTGATAAACTGACTCTGGATCAGCTGTAAAGACACATTTCTGTGTGTCAGCAGCAACGATAAACTGACTCTGGATCAGCTGTAAGACACATTTCACAATGTGTCAGCAACGATAAACTGACTCTGGATCCAGCTGTAGACACATTTCTGTGTGTCAGCAGCAACTTGATAAACTGACTCTGGATCAGCTGTAAAGACATTTGTGTGTCAACAGCAAATAAGCTGACTCTGGATCAGCTCTCAGACACATTTCTGTGTGTCAGCAGCTTGATAAACTGACTCTGGATCAGCTGTAAGGCCACATTTCTGTGTCCAGCAGCGATAAACTGACTCTGGATCAGCTGTCAGACACATTTCTGTGTGTCAGCAGCAGCTTGATAAACTGACTCTGGATCAGCTGTAAGACACATTTTCTGTGTGTCAGCAGCAAATAAACTGACTCTGGATCAGCTGTAGAGCACATTTCTGTGTGTCAGCAGCTTGATAAACTGACTCTGGATCAGCTGTAAGACACATTTCTGTGTGTCAGCAGCAGCAAATAAATGACTCTGGATCAGCTGTAAGACACATTTCATGTGTCAGCGAAAGCGATAAACTGACTCTGGATCAGCTGTAAGACATATTTCTGTGCTCCTCTTTTCAGCCGCTGCTTGTTTTTAACTCTGTATCTGAAGCAGATGAAGGATTTCAGTCGTGGGACGTCTGGATCTGAAGTTATCAGAGAAACAAGCTGAGCAAACGTTAACCCAGCAGCTCGACTCGCCGCCCTCAGGAGCGTCCGTGTCGGCCCGACAGCGTGGGAAGAAACAGTGGTTTTACGTTTGAGTGGAAATCGTCTACCAGACTCAGGACCTGCAGGTGTGGCCAGGCGCCTCGCCAGACTTTATTCAAACTTCCTAAATGAAGTTCAGCATTTCTGAGCATCACACAAACAGCAGCGCGGCGGATTAACATGTGATCAGCAACTTTCTGATCTGCACACATACACACACACACATACACACATACACACACACAGGGCTCCTGGTGTGTTTGCCCCTGCAGTCTAAACACACCAGGATAACTGCTGAGTGTGTGTGTAAGTGTGTGATGGCGGGGGTGCACCGCGGCAGCTAAGCTGATAATCCGCAGCCCAGCAGATAAACACCTATAAATATTTACAGGACGCCGGCGTCAACATGGCCGAGCTCTGCAGCTTTACGGCCTCCGTACAGAGCGAGGCGGCGGCTTGGCCAGCGAGTTCCTCCTCATGCATGGCGCTGTCGCCACTCTGTCTACAGGGGTCAAATGCTCTGCTGCATCTGCTGGGCTGTCGCTCACAGAACAACACTCCACATCCTCTAATCCCACAATGCACTGCTCCTCTGCATACAGACACTTTGACCAACTCCTGTCCTAGCGTCTGGCGGCTGGCGTTCAGGTGCTGCACATGCAAGCGACAGCAGAGCTGCAGCAAGCTTATGTTTACCGCAGCGCACCACAGCCCTGACTGCTCCGGGGTGTGGGTGTCCCTGAAACTGATCGACCCATCACCCGTTATCACCCGTTATCACCTGTTTATCACCCATTATCACCCGTTTATCACCCGTTATCACCCGTTTATCACCCGTTATAACCCGTTATCACCCGTTTATCACCCGTTTATCACCCGTTATCACTCATTATCACCCATTATAACCCGTTTATCACCCGTTATCACCCGTTTA
The DNA here is from genome assembly GCA_008933995.1 of Datnioides undecimradiatus. Lineage (NCBI taxonomy): Eukaryota > Metazoa > Chordata > Actinopteri > Lobotiformes > Datnioididae > Datnioides > Datnioides undecimradiatus. The sequence continues at coordinate 1,187,474 of WARS01000072.1, read as the reverse complement.
TCACCCGTTATAACCCGTTATCACCGTTTATCACCGTTTATCACCGTTATCACTGCGTTATCACCGTTTATCACCGTTTATCACCTGTTATCACCG
>WARS01000072.1:1112378-1174878 GCA_008933995.1 Datnioides undecimradiatus | reverse complement strand
CGAACACATCCGGGAGCTCCGCGCCTCAGACAAATGTGATGCAGGACTGTCGATAAGATAAAACTCTATTGATCTGGGATTATTGATCGTTACAGCTCCAGCTTCACTGAACATGAACATGAATAATCAGTATTCCTCTAACGAGTCGTCGCTTTGATGCTAAAACTCGTTGCTAATCTTTGAACGCAGGAGAGTTTTGCACTTTTATCGAGTACTGCCAGATCGAAGGTAATCTGATTACTGGTAGCTGACCTGGCAGATTCACACCGGTCTGGGTTTAGCCTGTGACCTCTGACCTCTCACAGTCAGCCTGCTGAGTTGAACTCTCTCCACAGACCCTCACGGTCTCTGTGGGACCGCCTGGCTGTAAATCTCAGCTCTGGCCGGCGCCGAGTCGCGCTCATCCCGCTTTTAATCCGTCCAGCGGCGAGCAGCGGCGAGCAGCGGCGGTGGGATTTGAGGGACGGCTTGGCTTTAGTTTCCATGTAAACAGAGAATGAGGTTAAAGCCGAGGACAGCTGCAGCGTCGCCAGCAGTGAGAACCTGCTGCTGAGTCCCATGAACACACTGAATAACTCAGCATTAACACGAATAAAACACGTTAAACTCACATTTTGTGCCCTTTTTTAATTAAAATGTGACGTGTTTCACCTCAAACGCACAAAATGTTCATTCAACTGTTTACTCACAGTCTGTGAGTCATCGGCGAGCGTCTGCTCTCTCATTTAAACCAGTTTCATAAAAACCTCCTGCATTTCAAATAATAACAGCAAAACTAAAATAATTCATCAGTTAAATCAGGAAGATTTCAGTAAGAACAGCTGCTGTGACTGTCGCACTGTGTCTGTCGGCAGATTATTATCAAAAAGCTTCGTTTACTCCAACAAACAACAAACGATTCAGAATGAAATTAAAACTCTGAAAATAAACAAACTTTAACTTTTAAAGTTGTTTTGAGTCTTGATTTAATCAAAGTGTACAGTGTATTTCCTGTGAAAGCATCTTAAGCTTAGATTGTAACACTGTAAAGAAGTAAATGTTCCAGTTGAACATACGAACTTTATCAACATGGAACATTAATTACAGCACGTGTGGAACGTGACTTCGCCCACATGATGAACGAAGGTGTTTGTGGGAGTTTCCACGTTTGTTTGCAAACTAATTTGTTCTGGACCTCCTCCTCCTCCTCCTCTCCTCCTCCTCTCCTCCTCCTCCTCCCTCCCTCCTCCTCCCTCCTCCACCTCCTCCTCTCCTCCTCTTCCCTCCTCTCCTCCTCCTCTCCTCCACCTCCTCCACCTCCTCCACCTGCGTCACACACACCTGCGCCGCTCACTCACCTGTCGGGGGCGCTGCTTCCCCTCTTGACTGCCGTGACGCGCCCGGCTCTCAGCTCGCCGTTCATCCCGGTGTCTGAGGAAACAAACAGATCAGGTTGGACGCTGACTGACGGCCGCCTCGCCACCTGACCCGAGGGAGGCGGGTGACATGGCGTGACCCTGCTGCAGAGTAAACACGCAACATCCACCAGCAGCACCGCTGGGGGTCACATGACTCACCATGAATAAAGCAAAAACAAACAAACAAACAAACACTCACACCTACAGCAGAGCTACACACACACACACACACGCCTGTGCGTCTAATTGGCCGCCATCTGTCACTGGAATCAGTTTCCTCTCACAGCCACGTCGAGTTCAGCAGCAGACATGTGACCGTCCGCCTCTGCAGGGACGGCGGCGAGCTGCTCCGGCCTCACACCTTCAGCTTCATCAAACACGCCTTTGTGACGGCTTCAGCAGGCGGGTCGCCGTGACCCGTGTCAGAGAAACAGGAAGTGGTGTGATGTAACGCTAAAACGTGTCAGACGGACACGTCCCTGCGACATCACACTGTTCATTTCCTGTTTCCAAACACAAACAGCATCTCTACGATTGTGCCCTGACCTTCGCCACCTGGTTGTTATGGTAACCACGGTAACTAAATATCTACTCAGCACGTTCGTATCTCAGAAAACCCGTCGATGTTTCATCATAAAGAGCCCGGATTGTTGAATTTACACAAGTTTTTAGCTTTAACTCGTTATTGATTACATGTCTGTATCAGCCTGTGTGTTCATGAGCTGCACTCAGCTCTGCTGGACGGGCGAGCTACGACAGATACGAGCTCCACAAAACTCTGTCAAATAAAGGATTTTATGTTTTATAAAACATCTTAAACACATCTGAACCGTGTGTGAACTTGGACAGGTATCCCAGCATGCATTTTGTTAAACCTGTAGGAAGTCAGGTGGCGTCCACACAGGGGCGAGCTGGTGGTCACAGACACCGCGGCCTGTAGCCTCTGACTGGTGTTTAGCTAAGTTTTACATTATTTTATTCATAACTTTGATTTTTCTGCCACAGCTGAGGTTTGATGGAGGAACAGAGCCGTTCACAGTAAAACCAGGAGGTAGAAAGACAAAGATTAACTAAAAATACAGGTTCAGGCTGTGTAGTCACAAGTTTATCCAAATATTGAGATCCTGCTCATTTAGCGGTCACCATGAGAAAAAGCTAATCATGAATATTCAATTTAGCATTTAGCATTTAGCTTCCTCAGTGCAGTAACTTTGTTGCTTTGAAGTCATAAAACATCAAAATCAACAGTTAGCAGCCATGCTAGCTGCTCAGTGAAGCTGTGTTAGATGTTTGCGCTAAATGCTAATGTCAGCTAGTTAAAACAGTGAAATTGCTAACATTGCATGCATAATGTTTACCTTGTTACCAATTTAGCTTGTTAGCATGCTAACAGAGCGGCGAATAAGCATGTTTTCAGGATGTGATCTGATGATTATTGATCACCAGAGTTATTGCAGTTTGTTTAAAACTAATTTCCTCCGTCTGTCTGATTATTACTGACACGTTTCACTTAAAAACACAAATCTCGACCTCATGGTGGCGCTAGAGGATCCACAAAGCCAGTGTGGTTCATCCTCTGGGGATCAGGACAGTCCGCATAAAACATCAGTGATGTCCATCTGACGGCAGATCAGCGTTCAAACGTCTCTGCTCCTAAAGTGACAAACTAAAAGGTAATAAACTGATAAAGATGAGGACGTGTTTTCTTGCAGTCGCTAAATGAGACGAACGCCTCCCGCTCTCGGTTTCACTCCTCAGTCAGGCTGTAATTGAAGGCTGGGAGCAGTCTGCCTCTCCTCGACCTCCATCAGAGCTCGGTGCACGGCTCCGAGGACCCCCCGCGATGTCACGCCGCGTTGGGGAAGGCACCAGCTGGCCCTTCGCCTCCAATCATCCCCCCTCTCCCCACCCGCGGTGCTGACAGTCGGCGGCAGGGTTGTTTACGGCCTCCACGCCGGCTGCAGCTTGTAGGACATTAGTCTTTTAGCGCGAGGTTTATGAGCGCCGTCACTCACCATCTGTTAACCGCCGGGGTGCCTTTAATTGCCCCCCCCCCCCATCCCTTCGCCCCTCGGAGATCGATAAGGCTGCCAGTTCGCTGCGACTCCCGCCGCGTGCCGAGCAGGTGATTGTGCATCATCGACTGAGTGATTACAGCTATTTGCTTGCTTATTGCTTCACATTGTTTGGGCGACACATCAGCTGTGGAGCGAGGTGGGGAAAGATGGAGGGGTGTTGGAGGAGAAGGAGACGGGGAAAATGAGAGAGGAGGGAAGAAAGAGTGATGACAGGACAGTTTCACAGCCGCGTGGTTATTGGTTTTCAGGGACAGGCGATTCAAAGTTTGGCAGGAAATCAGAGGCCGACTGCTGGCGTTCGGATGAGGCCACAGCGACCAGCTCTGTCTGTTTGTTTACAGCTGTTTGTCAGGGGCTGTCTGCGAGCTGTACAGTGATGATGATGATGATGATGATGATGATGATGATGACGACGACGACGACGACGACGACGACGATGTGTCCACCTCCACCTGCTTTATGTCAGCTAACGAACCTGGCAAACTGCAGGAGGTGGAGGGATACAAGTTTTAAGGTGAGCAACACCTGATGACACACCGACGTAGCATTCTGCAGCTAGCTAGCTAACTGATGAACCTTAGCTCTGATGCTAACAGCTAGGCTCTGATTGGTGGCTGGTGGCAGCATGTGATTGGCAGTTTTGAAGCAAAGAAACAGATTTTTTTGCATTTTTTTTGTCATAAATTGTAAAATATGAAATGAGAATATGATCTAAACAGATTTAAAATACATTTTTAAATTTAATTTCTACTTTAATTCCATCTGAAACCTGATGGGGACGGTCTTTCTCCTCCGCATAGTGACAAATCCTTAAGTGAAACAGGAAGTGCAGATGAGACATAAAGTTTGGAGGAAGCTGATTGGCCTGTTTGAAAAGTGGGCGGGGTCAGAACAAACATGGAGAGCTCCAGTGATTCAGAGTTGGATGATGAGCCTCAAGGTTCAGGTGTTCTCCACCTCAACAGGGTTTGAGGAGACCAACACCTGGAGACACACCCACGTAGCATGCTGCTGCTAGCTAGCTAACTGATGCAGCTTAGCTCTGAGGGTGGGCTCTGATTGGTGGCTGGATGGCAGCATGTGATTGGCTGGTTCAAACTGATGTCAGATTCTGTTTTACAGGAAGAAAACATCAGATTCTGATTCCTGCCAGGTGACCTTAAACTGAGTCAATCTTCTACGAGGCTTGACTCAATTAATTCACCACAGGGGAGTAAAACAGATGCTGTATCGTCAAAATAAAAGCAGCAACGAAGGGACAAATATTTAAAATTGCTAAATCTGCAAAAGCAAAAGATTAAGAAACCGTATTTTACTCTAATCACTTCCTGTTTGCTCCGTTCACGTAAAGAAATAAAGAAGGAGCTTCTCGTTCTGATCCATTCAGGTCCCGTCCCTTTCGTCCCTTCACACACATCATTTCACGGCTGTTCGACCACATCACGCCTCGTTTTCACTGCTGCCTTTGTGTCTACACCACGTCGCCATCATTGATGCAAAGTGCTTGTTGCTGTGACGTCTGTTGCATCTTGGGATTGACTGAGTTTGTCCATTTGAGCAAACGCCCTCAATCTTCTCACCCAGTTAAACAAACCCGACGCAGGAACCGGAAACACGCTCACTCCAAACATCACGTACTCAACAGATTCCTGTCAGCTCTGCTTCCCGCCAGAGTTTCAGGGTCATTCCTTCACAGCCCGACGCTCACGGCCTCAGCTGAAATGTTAGCAGCCTCGTTCAGACCAGCTTTAGAAACGGTAGCACCGATGTTTCCCCTCAGCCGTGACCGTGGACGGCGGCGAGGATGTGAGCGCTGACATTTTCCCTGATTTTATGGATGAATAAACGAAAACATTGACCTCGACTCACGGAGTAATGAGTGTGGAGGAGGTGGATTCTGGTCTTTATCAGGGAGGTTTTAGGAGATAAAGAGGCAAGTCTCCAGACAGAAGACAATGCATGCTGGGAAGTATTTGATATTGATGACTAATGAATTTAATGAAATTTAAGTTGATTCCTAACTGAAACTGTTTTACTGTTTGCAGCCAGTCCGATCCAAAAGCGTTCAAACACAGAGGTGGGCTGCGCCGGTGAGATGACGCAGTCCAGGAAGTCGACTCGTAGAAGCAAATAAAGGCGTTTGAAGGTTCATCAGACACCAAAACTCTGCTGAATCATCAGATCTGAACCAGAAGCAGAGTGGAGACTCAGTGCTCGCTGCATGCTTTTGTTGTTAAATGGACTGAAGTTCATCTGAATGCAGCGTTACATCGTCGTGCAGCACTGTGTTGATGCTCTGCCTCCTGCTGCCCTGGATAGACTGATATTGTCTATATTGTCCTCATTGATCGTTTGTTTACCTTCTCTGATTATATGAATCTGTTTATTGTTGTTCATGCCTCTCCTGTCCTGATACCTGCTGCTGTCAACCCTGCAAACGTCCCCTTTGTGGGGAAATCAAATGAAATCTTCCTGTTAATCTTAGTTTTAATCCTAACGTAACGGAACATTTTGCTGTTTATCTGCAGATGAGATGCAGCGGCACCTCTGCAGCTGACAGGAAGTCATGTGACTGCACATGATGATGAATGTGTTTGTTAGACCGCAGAGCTTATTGATTACTGTTACCAAACAAACCGACTCTATGACTCATCGCCTGTTAGCGCAGTTAGCCGTGCAGCTAACAGCCCTGTCGGTTGACTCATCTGGGACTGAACAGCCTCTGAGATCGACAGAGGCCAGTTTAACAATGATCGGAGTGAGCAGGACAGCTAGCTGCACAGCTAACTAGGCTAACTAGCTAATTAGTACCCGCAGTTAGCAGCAGCTAGCGGTTTCTGAATAAAATCGGATCAGTTTCAGTAAAAGTGGGTGAGTTCACTCATTAATGTGCTTTTGTGCAGAAACTAACTGCACAGCTGAGGAAACATCGGGCGTGTGCGCAGCGACGAGCAGACTGACTCCCTCACATCAGCACATGAAGCAAGCACTCGGTTGATTTAACAGCGCTGGACTTTCTCATCGTGTCGTCTCTGAAGCGGTTACTGTTTGTCTCCATCGACCAATGGGAACTCACGACAGGCGGCGACGGAGACTCATTCTTAAATCAAAGCTGGAAACGTGACGCAGTTTTATTATTAGTGATGAAAATGAATTAACGTATCATATTTCCTTATCATGGATGCGTCATTATCACATCGGTCATATGTTCCTGCTTTAAACTGGGTTTTTTAGTTTATAATACATAATATAAAGCTGCTGTCAGTCAAACAACATTGATCACAAGTGATGTGTTTCAGAAAGCAGCTTCTGACCTTTGCAGAGTCACATCGCTGCTGAATCGCTGCTCAGTCACAGACAGAAGCTCTGTTTCACTCACACACACACTGATCAGCTGACACACCAATCAGCTGACACACTGATCAGCACATACACTGATCAGCACACACACTGATCAGCTGACACACTGATCAGCTGACACACCAATCAGCTGACACACTGATCAGCACACACACTGATCAGCTCACACACTGATCAGCTCACACACTGATCAGCACACACACTGATCAGCTGACACACCGATCAGCTGACACACTGATCAGCACACACACTGATCAGCTGACACACTGATCAGCACACACACTGATCAGCTCACACACTGATCAGCTGACACACTGATCAGCACACACACTGATCAGCACACACACTGATCAGCTGACACACCGATCAGCTGACACACTGATCAGCTGACACACTGATCAGCACACTCACTGATCAGCACACACACTGATCAGCTGACACACCAATCAGCACACACACTGATGAGCTGACACACTGATCAGCACACTCACTGATCAGCTCACACACTGATCAGCTCACACACTGATCAGCTCACACACTGATCAGCTGACACACTGATCAGCTCACACACTGAGATCAGTCGCGCTCTGATGAAAACTAAGAAAAAACATTTTCAAACTGTAAAATAATCTGTAATCGTCCTTTTAACCGACCTCGTCTTCTTCTTCAGTCGAGGCTCAAACAGGAAATCACTTCACCTCCGTCTTTATCAGCTCCAAAGACACACACACACACACGCACACACACCTGGACACAACTACCACAACAGCAAACATCCACTCCCTCCGGTCTGTCTGCACAGATCCTGTTTAATCAATCAATCAATCAATCAATCAATCAATCAATCAGTCAGTCAGTCCTGCTCTCACTTCACAAGCTGCTTCCTTGTTGGTCACAGCTTTAGTTAACTCACACACACACACAGAAAAACCCTAACCCACATATTCATACAACACACCTGTGTGTGTGTGTGTGTGTGTGTGTGTGTGTGTGTGTGTGTGTGTGTGTGTGTGTGTTACTCACATCTGTCTCGGCTGCAGTCGCTCCTGAAATGGGTCATAACAAGAGAAGAAGAAGAAGAAGAAGAGGAGGAGGAGAGATAAGACGTGCTGACTGAGTGTGTGAAGAGAGTGTGAACGTCTGACTGATGCTGAGAGTGGGAGGGAGGGGAGAGAGAGAGGTGACCGCTGAGTATGGCAGTGGTGGGTCGTACCATCTAACACATAACTGAGGGGGGGTGCTGCTTCGTTTATCGGGTGAGCAGGAGGGGGAGGAGGGGTGAGCGTGTGAGTGTGAGAGCCATGCAACAGCAAACAGTTGTTTATTTATATGTTTATTTATCTTGTTTACAGTCCTAATAACAGTGACAGGTCCCAGTAATCCTCAGCGTCAGGCCTGTGGAGCTGCAGCGCCCCCTAGTGGACAGAAACCCGGTCACAGTGTGACTGAAATGAATTTCATGTTTATTTTCTGTAAATCACGTTTTTATTCGTGTTTCATTTCGTTTCCCCGGTGGCGCTCCCTGTCTCTGCATTAATGCATGTGTTAGTGATCCCTCCACCTGATTGGAGGATGTTTCCATGCAGCCAATCAAATCTCAGCTGCGCCACAACAGCTTGCATTAGCTGTCCACAGTTATGCAGAGTTAAAGTGTAACTTTGTGTGTTGCAGCGATGGATTCAGGAGCATTTCAGCAAAGAAAGAAGTTCATTTATCACAAAGATTCGTATTAAAAATCAAAAAACTTGTTGATTTGTGGTTTTTGAAAATAATTCCTGACTTCCTGTTTGTGTCGCGATGAAGGGAGAAAACAAAAAAACAAGAATTGTCTGCAGGAAGTCATCCGTTAAATGAACAAGGTGCAAACAAAAGACTGTTCCTGAACACAGCACAGCGCCACAGCGAGCATGCAGCAGCAACAGTCAGTGATACAAGTGATGATGTGACAGGATGAGCATTTGTGATTTCACCATGAAGCTCAAACATCAGCCTGAGTCAGAGGCTGATGGAGGTGATGGAGCTGATGGAGCTGATGGAGGCTGATGGAGGTGATGGAGCTGATGTTTGTCTGCAGAGCGACCAGCAGCCTGAGCAGTGGAGCAGCTGCAGAGTCACAGAGGGAAGTGTCTGCGTCAGATCAGGAGGACATGCTGCTCGTCTCCTCCACATTCGCGGGGCTGTGCAGCGTGAATTCATCCCCCAGGGTCAGACTGTCAGTGGAGAGCTCTGCTGCACCGCTCTGAGGCGTCTGAGGGAGGAGACTCAGCACCAACCACCTGAACTGGGACAGGTGGAGCTCTGCTTCTCCATCAGGACACACAGCACTGAGAACACACACAGTGTTTTAGCTGCAGCAACACAATCGCTGCTCTGCACCGCCCTGCTGCTGCACCTGCACACACACTTCTTCTCCTCCTCCTTCTTCTTTTCATTTTAGTTTCTTTCCCAGCTGCAAACTGATGCCCTGCCTCTGAGTCAGTTCACTGACAGCAGAGCTGCTGTGTTTACCTGTGGACCTCAGGAAGCTCTGATAGGTTGATAAAAGTTTAATCAGTGTTAATAAATTGACCTGAGTCAGAGGGAGGGAGGGGTGGGGGGTGGGGGGCTCAGCCGGCCGAGCATCCAACTCTGTTTTAATTACAAAACCCATTAAATGATTTCATTTTAATTAAAGCTGTCCTATCTGATTAAGAGTCGATGATGAGCAGCGCGGCGGCGTCTCCCTCGCCGCTTTATTTATCTTGGAGTTAACCTCCGTCAGCAGCTGGCTAACGGCCTCCCAGCATGCATTTCAACGAGGGGTGTATCCATCAGACCACAGGGTCTCACAGACACACACACACACACCTCCTGCTGTAAACACAAATACAGTTTGATACAAACTGACAGTTTGAGGTATTATAACTGTAACATGAATAAACTGTTTATTTACTGACAGGAAATGACACAAACACACAAACAAACGATGAAATCTGGAAAATAAACAAAGAAAACTGTTTACTGCAGCTTCACTGACCAGCTCTGACTCTCTCTCAGCCACTGAAACACACATCTCACGTCATTATGTTTGTTTATTGTTGACTGTTGACTGTAAACAGAAAAACATCCAGTCTGATCGGATTCCTCAGGGAACTGCGTCCTGAGCAGTTTGACTCTGTCACCATTAAAATAACCAATCATTAATCAATAATCAATCGTTCTTACAGGTGGAGCCCTGACGCGTCATACGCACAGCTTAGTTTGTACCTGCAGATGAATTCACCGAGTAACGGGGCGACCGGACGCAGCCGCTCCGCGCAGAGACCGAGGAGTCGAACCGTCAACCCCGTTGCCATGGCAACCGGCTGCACCTGAGTGACGGCGCCGTGCGCCCAAAACACAAAGCGGTTCGGTTTAATCCGACCGTCACCGGCCCGGCTGCTAATCCCCCGCTTAATGGAGGCTTATAGGGGCTTTCACACACACGCGCGCGCACACACACGCCAACACACCACGCACACGCAGGGCTGCCGCGACAGATAAAGTGTCATTTACATCTTTTCACTTTTACTTTTCAGGTTTTAGACTTTTTGTTGTAGGAAAAACTTTCAAAATAAACAAAAGTAAACAAACATAAACTGGATGTAAACACATCTGCATATCATATTTCTATAATCAGTATAGATATATGAGATTGGATCACCAAGGTGTGAGGTGAGAAACTCCACCCTGAGCAGCAGCAGCGTGTTTACGGTCCTGTGTGACGTCACAAGGCAGACAGTACCTCAAGTAATAGAGTAAAAGTACTCTGCGCAGGCGGAGCAGCTGTTCACGTCATCATGAGCTCATTCATTTTGTTTATTTCCTCACAAAGTCGCTTCCCACTGAAACGGTGTGTGTGACGTTTCAAACACACGATACACGATCGACCAGGAAGCCGATCAGATGACGTCAGCAGCCTGAGCTCTCCTGTTTTTGTTGTTTTGCTGTTGCGTGTTGTGAGTCGAGCTCTGCGTGACCTCAGTGTGTTTTCATGGCTGTCTGTGTTTTTAATGTGTGAGCTCATTTCCTGTTCCTGTTATCCCGATGTAAACAGGATTTGCTGACGGGAGGTGTTTTATCAGATTTTACATTGTTTATTTGACTATTTTGTGAAACATTGGATCATTTACCTCTTCTGTCAAAAACATTTATTCATATCATTTTAAATATCAGGAGTTTAGATGTGAAACGTTTCTCTGAAGGAGCCGATAACGACTCAGAGACACGACGAGGAGCCCACACAACAAACAATGAGCCAGCTGATCCAACCCATGATCAAAGGTCCAGAGCAAACTGCAGCGCTGCAGCCACGTGACAGGAAGCGTCTGTTCCCAGGTCATTGTCTGGATGCCTGAGTCAAACGTCGGGCTGCAGCGCCGCCTGCTGGACGCCGGGACGCTGCGCAGCTCAGTCGCCTCAGTCAGACCCTGTCAGGCCGCTGAGTGGAGACTAGAACACGGTCAAGGTCTCAGAGTCTGCGCAGTTCATCCCTTCAGATCTGTATCCATGCAGTGTGAAGCCATGAAGTCAAACAACACGGTCCCTAAAAACTTTCCAAGACTTTCAAGGTCTCATGTTTCTGGTTTTGAAGCGAACTGGGACGAAGCTGACTCACAAAGTTAATGTTTCTTTAAACAAACAACTAACATTTTCCAAAAGTCAAGGACTCAAGGGTTTTCAAGGACAATAAAGTCCTTGTATTCAGGTCTTTTAACACTTTTCCTGGAGACTTTGATATAGAGCTGGAATGTAACTAATTACTCAATGTAATGTAAAGGAGGAGGCAGTAACTGAGTACTAGTTTAAATACTCTGATTACATCTGACTGCAGACACTACTTTACTCTGAATACTCTGATTACATCTGACTGCAGACACTACTTTACTCTAAATACTCTGATTACCACCCATTAGCTGCTGTTTGTGCTAATTAGCGGAAGATGCTAACATGCTGACTGCAGCCTCTCAGAGCTGCTGCACGCGGCTGCGGACTCTTCTTCTCTTGTTTCGCACAAACAAACCCACCGCATTAAATTCAAGGAGCCCTCAATGACTTTCAAGGCCCTGTTTCATTCACAGCCTCCACTTTTGTCGTTTTATTTGCTCAAACCTCTGCATTTATCCGACATTCCTGCGGGAGGTTACGGTGCCCGCTCGCGCTCTGCCGTCATCATACTTACACACACACACACACACACACACACACACACACACACACACGTGAGTGTGTGTGAGCTGGTGCTTTCAGGGTCTTTTCCAAACCCCCCTTCTCCGGCTGCGGGCGGGGCCGGGGGGGTAATCCGAGCAGGGCTGTGCGCAGATCAGCCGCCCTGTCATTTGAAGGCGCTGCACCGCACCAGCCCGCAGCACAGCCGCTTTACAGTCGCCTTGATTGGGGCAGGAGTCGCATTCCTGAGCCGGAGGAGTGAATTAGAAACAAGGGAGCGAAGTGTCTGCGATGATTAAAAGACGCCACCGCCGCTGACGGCTCCGTGTAATTTCAGGGTCTATTTCGGGGGGTGCTGATGGATCAAAACTGAAAGTGTGTTCCAGATGTGGGAGCCTCCTCCTCCACCCCCCCCCCGCAGCGTATCTGACAGGGGGGAGGAGGGGGAGGAGGGGGAGGGAGCGCAGGAGAAATTTGGCAAGTGCCCTCGAAAAGCAGCAGAAGCGCAGGAGGCTCCGTGTCTGCGCCGCAGCCGAGGACTGAACCGCAGCTGATCTCCAGTCTGCTCAGGTGCTGCTCGGGATGAAGCGCGCGGGGCTCGTCACGCTGATGCTGTGCCTTCACCAGGTGTCCCTCTCCTCCGCTCAGGTGAGTCCAGGTGCCGGGGTTTGTTCTACAGAAGTTTCTCCAGCTCCATAAAATCCTTCAAATCCAACCTTTTACAGAGTCAGAGTCACAGTGTGACGCTCTCGGTTACCGAAGGGCACCACGCAAACCGGATTCCCGGTTTTTACGTTTTTACTGTTTATTCTTTTATTATTTTGGACTCGTTGCACGTGTCGCTCTGATTTTTAGCGCAAATTTCATTCAGAAACTCACGCTTTTGCATTTTTTTAATCGTCGTTTTTGTGTCTTTAACCTTTTCTTAATGAAGCTGTGAGCCATGGCTTCTGCGTTTTAAATTAAAAACTGACAAAGTTCAGTAAAGTTAGTCTGTGGAGACGGGGCAGCTGAACCAGAGCAGCTACTGCACACAGACAGCCTGAAAACATGGGCTTCAGTTGACATCTCAGAGGAAGCAGGGCACTCTGAGAGCCTCCCACAGTTTAAACTGTGACATTTAACTTTAATAATTCATGTTTTCACTTTTATACGCCCTGTGCAGCATCTCCGGACCTGACAATGGTGACTGACAGCTGTCTGAGGATTCATCCGGTTTAAGTCTGTTTGACATGTGACGTGTTGTTATTTGTCTGTTTGTTTGGAGTTTCAGTGTTTTTGTTTTGTCCGCAGGTGTTTTTTTGTTTCTCAGTCAGTTCAACACGTTGAACAGAGAAGCGACAGCAAAACTGCTGCTGTTGTTTTTGTTTTTGTTGTTGTTGTTGTTTGCAGTGCAGCGCCGCAGCAGCGCAGCCGTCAGTGTGAGGTCAGCGGCGGGCTCGGGGCCAGCTGTCACCCAGGTGTGACTGCAGCAGGCCTCGGCTCTGAAAACCTCACCTCTATGTATAGACCTCACACCTGAGACCCTGCAGACAGACCGGGTGGGCGGGCGGGCGACGCCATCGTCTTCTTCGTCTTCTTCTTCGTCTTGATAACAGGCTGACTTTCATCAAAACACATTAACTGGTTTCTTTATGTTACAACAAGGTCAGGTGAGGAGGTTCATCAGGTTCACCAGGTCTATGTCTATGAAGTCTGTGGGAAATTGAGTCACTTCCTGCCCCTGAAAACCAAGATGGCAACGGCCAAAGCGCCAAACCTGAAACAGTCGTCCACACACTGATGGGTGATGTCATGGCGTCCAGCATCTGATGAACAGGAAACTGATTGAGGAAGAGAAAATGCTGAGAACAGCAACAGGAAGCAGTCTGAAAGGTGCTGTGCTACTTCGTTAGCTAACGAGCTAATCAGCAATCGATCAAACCAACGGTTGCCACGACAACAGGACCAGCAGAACTGCTCCTGCACCTGTTCAATAACAAGACAACGCACAACGAGCTCGAGTTGTTTGTTTGTTTTTACTTTTGTTTTGTTGTTTTACAGATGTTTCAGCAAACGACCTGCTCTGTTGCTCTGACCTCCACCCTCTCCTCGTCTCGTCCACAGGAGTGCCCATCCACCCACAACCTGGTCAACTCTCTGCGGCAGGTGGAGAAGATGCTGGCGGTCCACGAGGCGTCGTACCAGCAGGGCCTGCGCTCGCTCAGGAAGAAGATAAGCGCTCTGCACAACAGCACCATGGTCGTCTTTAAGGCCGGCGGTGAGCGAGAGAACAGTCTGTCGTGGTCCATCACAGTTTAATGCCTCCAGTTGAACAAAACACCCAACAGGCTGCTGCAGTACTGTTTCTGTCCACCGGTGGCAGCGCCGAGCACAACGCTGCCGAGCTACACTTCAGTCAGAGAGCAAAGAAGACACCCGGAGCCGTGTGAGGCTCAACACTGATCTTGAGTAAAACTAAATGAAACATTTAAACTATTAAACTTTGCTGACACTGATTTCTTGCTAACAGTTGGGCCGAGTGTATTTTCAGTGGCGTTAGCTCTGCAGCCACAGCTGTGAGGCAGAGTCTGGCTGCAGACGCAGACGCAGTCGCCCAACCTGAGCGCGACGAGGCTGACGTGAGATCTGTAAACGTGTCTGTTTGCCTCCAGCGTCCTGCCCCAAACCGGAGCCCCCCGCTCACGGCCGCAGACTGGGCCGGGTGTTCGGCATCGGCCACGAGGTCCACTTCCTGTGCAAGCCTGGCTACGAGCTGATTGGCCCGCGGACCCGAGTGTGTCTGGAGTCTCTGAAGTGGAGCGGACAGCAGCCGATGTGCCGACGTGAGCGCTGACACTGGACCAGAACCAGAATCCCGATGCTGGTTCAGGACCAGCAGCTCTCTCACGTCTCCTTTCGGTTTTGTTTTCAGGCCTCAACAGCTCCGGGACCTCCCTGGCCTCCTTCTCTCCTGCTGCTCCCTCCTCCTCCTTCCCTGCTTCTGCAGGTCTGTCACTGTCCTCCGCCTCTTCGTCCTCCTCCTCAGCATCTTCACCTCCTCCAGTCGCTTCTTCATCACCCACATCTTCCTCCCCCTCCTCCTCCGTCCGTCCGTCTCACTGCACTCACTTCCTGGGCTCCACCCGCTGCACCTGTGACGTCGGTTTCACCATTTCTGGCCGCGACAACAACATCTGCACAGGTGATGAACGTTTCGAACCCATGACTGATCTTTAGTAACGTCCAGTCCTTCACCGAGGGGTCGGTTTCTGTGTTTCAGATATCGACGAGTGTCGTCTGTTTCCTCTGGGTCAGCCCGGCCGACTCTGCGTCCATCAGTGCGTCAACACTCCCGGCAGCTTCCACTGCTTCTGCCCAGACGGCTACGACCTCGCCAGAGACGGCCGCAGCTGCACCGGTGAGCGTTCAAAAGGTCATCCCGTCACTCAGGACATCGTTCAGGGACGCTCGTAACGGTCGCCTCTGTCCTGTTTTTGTGTTCAGACGTCGACGAGTGTGAAAACCGGATGCACAACTGCACGGGGGAGCAGGCGTGCGTGAACACCTACGGAGGTTTCCAGTGCGTGGTGGTGGAGTGCCCTCACGTGAAGAACGCCACGTACATCAAGACGTCACCGATGTAAGAGCAAACTGAATCACCTCCGTTCTGTCAGTCAGAGCTGCCGGTCTGCAGGACGTCAGATAAACACTTAAATCCCGAAACCTCGGTCCAGGACGGTCAGATCACGTAGCCGAGGTCTAAAATTAGCACCGGCTAACGGCCAAAAATGAGTAAAAGGCTTTTTTCAGTGCAAACTCTCTTTGTGTAGCGCAGGAAGTGATCAACGAGCGGCGGCGTTTGGACGAATCGAACCATCTCGTCTGTGGTTTGTGTTTTTGTTGACACCTGCTAACATCAGGTACAAAGTTCACCATCTTAGCTTAGTGTGTTAGCATGCTAACGGTTGCAAAGTGCAGCTGAGGTTGATGCCATTAGTTTTGCAGGTATTTGATCTTAAACTCAGCAGAAATTAAATCTTGACGACCGTTCTCCGGGATGTGATAATTCATCATCAGGGGAACATGAATGTGCTTCATGCTGCAGGTGTTGAGACATTTCACTCAGTCGAAACCAAAACTTTGTGGAAGAGGAAGAGGAAAGTCAAGTCGAGTTAAACTGATTGGGATTCATCCTCTGGGAACCACGATAGTGTGTGCAAGATTTAGCTTTAGCGATAGATGAAGTAGCTTCACTTTGGATTTAAGCAACAGGGCTAAAGAGTTTTAGCATATTCACAACACTTTGCATTTGTCAGTGCTACGCTAGTTAACGTCTGACTTAAAGTCAACGTCGTCTGCACTAAAACTACATTTTAAGCTCTCTGATTGGACGTTGTTGAGTTTTTGTTTTTAATCAAACCAACTTCAGACACCCTGACTCAACAGATGTGGACGGATCGCAGTTAGCTCGCCAACCAGTAGCGGCTAACCCGCTAACTGCCTTCTAATGAAGGATAAAATCAGATCTTGGAACACAATGAAACTGCAAACAAAGCAACTAAAGCTCAAACCTTCTCACCTCAAAAGACAAAGAGACGGCGATGGGGAGAGACCTGAAAACAATGCGTTCTACCTCCGTATCAACCACTTCCTGTCTCCACCCGTCATTTAGCTTCGCTCCCTCCAACAGTAACTGGGCCGGGAGTCAGACTGAGGTTTGGCTTCAGACGCCCCGCTGAGGTTTTCAGGCTCCAGTCGGCTGAGGGTCCAGAGGCGTGAAACACGGTTAGGGCGGCGGACGGGAACTCGACGTGTTTACCAAAGTGGTTTTGGTTTGTTCCTGTGGCCGGATCATAATTGTTCTGTTTCAGTGAGGGAGGACAGCATCTGGGTCTCCTGGGGTTAGCTGGTTAGCGTGCAGGGTTAGCGTTGGGTTAAAGGTCAGGCAGTGTTTCCCTCTGCAGGGGAGGCTGCAGGCTGCAGCTGGGCTCTTCCTCAGGTCCATCAAATGGAGAAATTTGACTTTCCACACCTGCAAAAGCTGCGAGTGACGTGGATCTTGTCATCTGCTCGTGTGCAACAAGGTTCAGGTGCAGCTAACAAACGTCTGAGTATGCACAAAGCGTCTGCATAGACGCCTCTCATTGTTTGTGTTCAGGCCCCATTTTAACACAAAATGTGAGCAGGCTGTAATTTTAAAGAGACAATGATCGTCCACGGTCACTCAGGGATTTGATTGCATCGCTCTGAGCTGGGCGTGACTGGAACAAACCCAGTCTCTGGAGAGTTGCAGCGCTGCAGCGCTGCAACACCCAGCTTCTATTCCGGAGGAGGTGGAACAACAGATGAGTAAACCACAACCGCAAATCAGTGAAGATGTAGATTAAGTTTCTGCTGACTGCATCAAACCTGTGGTGCTGCTTTGCAGGCATCACACAGGGCGCCCTATATGATGCTAGCGATTAGCATGCAGAAGCTAAATCACATTAAAATGGCTGAATGTGCAGCACAGAGTGAAGCGTGAAGCGTCGCTCGCAGTGTTTCTGCCGACGTCATCACGTGAACTGATCAGAGCGGATCGACGTGACCTTTGACCTTATTAAGGAGCCAGGTGATGAATAAAACTGATAAATGATCAATGTTCACCCTCTGTGTGTCTCCACAGGCGCTGTGAGAGGAACCCGTGCATGCTGGGAGACAAGGGATGCACTCAGGCGCCAAACTCCATCTCCTTCCACTTCCTGTCCGTGGTGTCCAACATGTCGGCGCCCCGTGTGCTTTTCCGTGTGTCGGCAGCTCGCGTGCTGGGCGACACGCTGCGTTTCGGCCTGGCGGGCGGCCGTGGGCGGGGCCACTTCAGCGTGCAGCGCTCGGGCCGGCAAACCGGCACCCTGCTCCTGGTGACGCCCATCAGGGGTCCCGCCACGCTGGAGGCCGAGGTGGAGATGAGCGAGCTGGAGCGCCACTCCCTACTGGGGCGATACCTCACCAAAGTCACCCTGTTTGTTTCTCCGTATGAATTTTAGCAGGAGGGCTGAGGCGAGGGTGGGCGGGGTCAGGGGTCACCAGGGTCCAGGTTCGGACCAGAACGAAGAACCTGAGGAACTTTTACAGAAAAAACAAAATAACCTTTTTACAAAACTGCATGAAATGATTTTTGGGTCTGAGGGAAAAAACGATTTGTAGCTGAACCAGAACGACTCGTTTCACTTCAAAGCCTCTGTTTGATTGACAGCAGCTCCGCGTTCATCATGTGACACCGACTCACTGCAGCGCAGCAGCTGTGAATGATTCATCTGGTTCAAATCCATCGAGTCAGTGCAGGAGAGCGAGCGAAGCCTGAGTCCAGTCAGCCACTGAACAGGCGGCCATCTTTAAACATGGTCTCCCAAACACATCCATGAGTTTGTGGCCAACAGACACCATCATACTCATCATCTTTAACTGAGACAGGGTGATAATCTGCTCTGCTCTGATTCTGGATGCGGTTCTAAAGACAGATCCGTCCTGGTGTTTAGCATCTCGTCAGTGGTCTGAGGGAATAAAGACCGTTTTGCTGATCTGAACTTTTCCAGATGCTGCTCTACAGCTGAGAAGCTTGTTAGCCAATTAGCCTGTGAGCTAGCGTTAGCAGTGCAGGCTTCCTGGTGTACGACGCTTCGCTCAGGAAGCTGAAGTTAAGGTGCAGATGGTGCTAAACCTGCTCCTCCATCGCGTCGCAGCACAGCTCAGACTGCGGGCAACAAATGCACAGACTCCACGAATCAAAGAAAAGAGCGAGCAGTTAGCTGAAACGTAACACGTCACGATGTTAGCGCGTCGTGTTGCACCCGCTGCACGCTGCGTCCGACAGTCTTTGAACATCTTGATCACACCTCGTACGTTAAAAGCTAAAAGATGCTCCAGCTCAAGTCCAAAATGGAAGCACGTGATTGGCTGCGAGCGTTAACAGAAACAGGGAAAAGCAGATTGTAACGTTCTCTCACAGACTCGAGGAGGAATCAACAGAAAAGCTGCAGCAGAATAAAAACCTGTGTCGTTCAGTTCGGACTTTTCCTCTGTCGGCGAGTCACTGAACTCCTGTAAAACTGTGACCTCTGTATCATTCTGACAGTTTCTGCTTTGGGCTCAGTGATGAATGATTATCAGCACTGACCCGGGACTCGATCCGGGTCCAACCTGCAGGAAAACCTTACACATTAATACAAAGTTCATGGTTAAATTGTGGAATTTTTTAGTTTTTCATGTGGATATTTTCCCTTTTTTTGCAGAAAACTGTCACATTAACGTCCCAGTATGTTATCCATGTATGTTCTTGTCTTTGTGAGTTTACAGAAACCCAGCAGGAGGTTTTCCACAGAGAGAAATAAAATGTTAAATGTTCTAAAATCTGCTGTTTTTGTCGTAAGAGATTGTTTTTTTGCACTGAAGAACAAGTCTGGGACAGTCGCAGAGCTCCGAGCAGGCGGCCATCTTTGTTTGGGTCAGCAGTCTTTGATGAAGTCCAGGTTTCTTGCCCTTAAGACGCCGTCGCTCTGAGCTAAACGCAGCATCAAAGCAGGAGAGCAGCAGAGAGGAAACATGAGTCAGTGCGTTTGCTGTGTCTGTTTCTTTACTCTGCACGACAATAAACATGTTTACTCCAGCGACGCGTGCAGCCTCGGCTCGGCGCGGCGACGCAGGGAGGTATTCTGGGATGTTTTCAGACGTTCGAGTCTCAAACTGTAGTTTTTGTTTCTTGTTCTGCTGCGAAGTCGACATGTTTGGGTCTGAAGAATCTGACACGGAGCCGTCAGACGACACGAAGCCTCCACAGACCAGACAGAACACACACATAAAAACAGACGCACACACACACACACACGTTTACACTGTATGTCTGCAGGCACATTCTCACACACACACACACACAGATGTAGGCAAACACAAGGTCATGCATCGGTGTGTGTGACGTGTCAAACATTCACACGTGTGTGAGGATTTAAATTAAAACGTTCCCAGAAGCCGTCGGTCCGAGGTTAGAGCGGGATTCGCTGCAGAGACTCAGCGCGGTGAGTTCACTGACGTCAGCATCAACACTGATGCAGCTGGTGCTGGGCTCACAGATCAGTCACTGCAGATGAACTCTGTCCAGCTTCTGATCCTGAACCAGGAGAATTCACCTTTTTATCAAAGCGTGATCTTTCACTGCTTTCTGACACTTTACAGACTTTAATCTTTAACGCCCACGAGATGAAGTCACATCCAGTTAAACTGAAATGACGGCGGACACGGCGCCGAGTGTGACGCATCAGCTCCAGGTGGAGTCCTGTCTGAACGCCATGAAGCCGTGAAGCGGCTGCAGACTGAGCTGCAGCAGCAGAGAGTTGATTTACAGTCAACAGGCTCAAACACGCGAAACCACAGACGTGTCCTTTAATTCGCTCAGAGGACGTTTCCATGGTTACGGTCGCATCGCAGTTCGAGCCAGACGAGTGTGAACCCACAGCTGTGTCGTCTGCACGATGTTTCAGACAGGGAGACGAAAACAAAGACGTGTTTCAGCCTCAGTGTCATCGCAGCGTCAAACAGCAGCATGAAGCTCACGGTAACTCCACAGTACGGAGGCTGAGAAGGGCCACGCCTGCCATTTCTACTAAAAGTCATTTAGTCATCTGTAGATAAAAAAGCTGATTTCTCACTGAAAAACCTTTGATTTGACCGACGAGCAGCTGCTGCCGACACAAACACTCTGATGTTTCCCTCAGGCAAAACAAACCTGCTTTAAATCGATGAATCGGCTCTGATCAGCCAATCTCATGAATATAGAAATATGGAAATATAGAAATGTCACCGTCTCTTTGCTAATCATGTCGTTAACTCACATGGCGCTGAGCGAACCAGCTGCTGACATCTGGAAACTCCCTCGACTGAAATGAGCCGATGATCGTTCGTTAAAATGACGTTATGATCTGCTCGTTTGATGTGAAACTGCCGCGCGCTGTCGCATCCGCCGGGACTATTTTCATCGGCGGATGAATCCACGCTCTGTGTGCAGTCAGCGCCTGTTTTCATGAGTGTGGAATAAAGAGGCGGCGCCGGGGTAGAAACCTTGCAGACTTTATTATTATTATTAACAAACTGTCCAATTTTCATCTGTACAGAACCAAAAGGAAGTGAAACCGAAAGAAAAGAGGAAACAGAAAGAGGTCATGTGATCAGGAGCGCCACGGACACAAAACATCGTTTACAAAAAGACCTTTATCATCACAAACTTAAAAAAAATCGAAATGTTCGAGTCGTCGTCGCCGGGGGCAACGAGGACAGCGAGGAACCGACCGGAGATCACGCAGCATCGCACAAAGTCTGTGGGCAACACACACACATACAAACCATCCATCACACACACACACACACACACACACACACACAGCCCACACCTCTGCCGGGTGCTGCAGGGGGTTCTGGGATATTCTGTACAGCGGGATCCCTCGGCGGGACGGTGAGTAGGCACGCTTCGATAAAACCGACGTCAGATGGAACAGAAATAAAAAGTGAAGGCAGTTCAACCAATCAGGACGTCTCGTTTACAAGCAGGAGGGCAGCGCTCACCACGGCAACCACGGCAGGCAAGCTTGGGCAGTAAGAGACGGACACGAGAGCACGGGCTGACAGCACGCCGCGGCGCGTCACCACTCAGAATGCACGCACACGTGACCGGCCCCGGGAGAGGACGCGCTCAGCGACACCCGAGAGCTCGACCGGCGACGCCTGCGAATACGGCGAAACCTCCAACGGCGTCTTCCTCCGCCCTCTGATGAAGCCCATGAGACGCAGCCCGAAAGCTCAGAAAGCCAGTAAGTTGACCTTTGAGCCGATGGCGGTTTCGGTTTCACGGCTCATTTCGGAGCGAAGGAACCTCTTCCTGTTCACGCCATCGTCAACACACCGAGAGCACGAAGTCACATGGTCTGACCGCCCACTCACTGATTGGCCCGTTCTGGTGATGTCATCCTTAACCGGTCGCTCGCGGTTTCATTTACATGGTTCTCTTCCGACGTGGTCGATGAGCAGTTATGAGCTGTCGCCCTGACGTTTGACTGACCACGACCTGATTCATCAATTAAGTCACTTATCGATCAATAACTCCCCAATCACCTCCGGGCTCCTGCTGCTTCTCTGACTTGATGACACCCGATGACGTCACAGGCTCCCGCTCCAACGCGCCCTCGAAGCCGCTGCGTTTCCACTCAGCTTCCTGTTCGATCGTCGCGCTGCGGAGGCAGAGTGTCCGAACGGCAAAAACAAAACGTGTGAAACATCAAACTGAGCGACGGGTTCTGACGAAAATAAAAATATCAGAGCGAAACAGACACTTCATTATGGTCAGGTCACATGTTCCCCCCGCTGCTCACTGACTTCCTGCGGAATATGGTGACATGAGTTAAAGCAAAGCGCTGGACTCATCAGCCAATGAGGAAGCAGCAACAAAAAACAGATTCATCACGATTTCACAAACTGTTTCCAAGTTTAACCTTCGCTCGCCTCGCTGGGTTTTTCCAAAAATCTGAATTGTTTGATTTTTCACACGTTGTGTTGTTTCGACACTAATCTGCCGCCGTGCGTCGCTCAGGCGTGAGCGCAGTGGTCGTCCCCAAACAATCATCTCATTAAACGTCGCACGGACTCGTCGCCGTCGCCCAGCTCGTCGCAGACATAACGACCAGGACGCCGCGTTTTCAACAGACGCCAAACCGGCGAGGCGTTCACTGCCGCGGGAAAAATCAGCCACATCAAACCTTCGCCGCCTGCATCCTTCCCCCCGATGGAAGGAGGGCGCTCGTTAGAAAAGGCAACCAGAGGACATTCAAATCATAGAAAAAACCTTTGAGCATTAGTAAACAAATAAATAAGGCTATGACAAACAATATATATATATTTATAGATATAAAAAGAACGAAAACTGTGCAATGATTCCAGTCTCATCTTTACACAAATGTTCACATCTCTATAATAATCTAGAATCGTTTCTTTATTCTGGGCTTTGTTTTTGTTTTCCTGCGTTGCGCTCAGCTTTTCTGCACCAACCAGCACGATGCCAGCAGAGTTCACGCCCGGAACAAACAAACAAACAAAAACAAAGAGACGCCCCGGTCCGTCTGCTCCGCCCACGCTGGGATCGGTCCAGCAACAGCGTCTCCAGACGGCGGCCGCGACGACAAATACAAACGTCCACAACGGGCCCGGTGAAAGCAGCTAGCAGGTGGACGTGGTGCGTTTATGGCACAGGTTGGGCTGGGAAAAAGCAAACGTGTCTGAGGAGAGCTGAGGCTGCCAGGTCTGCCGCTTCAAGAACAGAAAGATAAAATAACCACAAATCAGAGAGCGCCGAACGAGACGGCCGGGAGCGCTCGCCCGTCTGTGGCTCGGTGCAGGGCTGGCTGGCCAGTTGGCACCGCCCGCCTGGCAGTCCCATGGCGATAAATCTAACTAACACACATCAGCAAAACAAAAACGAAATGATAAAGATAATATCCAGAGCCAACGACCCCAAAACCCTTTAGCAGGAGGACAAACTAGAACAATATGGTGGTAGAAACACAATTACTCTCTCTCACACACACACACACACACACACACACACACACACACACACACACACACACTGTAGTCATTAAAATACTGGAGTCATTAATCGGCTCTATACACGAGCATGTCCCATCCCTTTCTACACATTTACACTCGCCTCCCTCACCCCCACGCTTTGACCTCTGACCCCGCACCCCCCAACACACACACACACACACACCTTCTCCTCACCCCCACCCACCCCCAGTGAAGGGTAAAGGGGGACAAGGAAGGGCAGAGTAATACTGCATCTACATCAGGTGAGGGCGGAGCTAAACCCGACGCTCTGTATCGACACTCTGGGAGAGAAGAAGAAGAAAAGATGAGGAGTGGGCGGGGCCTCCTCTGGGAGTGGGTGGGGCCTCCCCTGGGTAGTGGGTGGGGCTTGTGTACAGGAAGAGCAGTGAGTCACTGATCAAGCCCACTTTCACCTGCAGGATTGTGGGTAATGTCATTCCAGCGATGGGAGACGGGGTGTTTGTACGTGTGGAGGGGGGAGGAGGCGAATCGGGGGAGTGAGGGGGGGCGGGGGGTAAATGAAGGTGGAGGTTCTTTTCAGCTGTGGTCGTTTCTCTCAGTGGGTGTGTCCTGACACCGCGGTGGGCGGGGTCTACCTGTCCTTCAGCTCCTGAGTGACGCGCTTGGTGAATCTGCCGCAGAGCAGCCCCATCAGGAAGAGCAGCGCCACGCCTGCACCAATCACAGTCAGGATGTAGTTCTTAGACGGTGACGTCATCACCTGCATGGCCAGGTCTGAGAAGCCCTCAGCGGGAGCCACCTGACAGGAAGTGAGCACAGCGCCGGCTGAGTTGTGTGTGCATGTTGACTGCACTTCAGAATAAAAGCCTAAAACAGATTTTATACAGCTCATCCAACCAACTTCAAAATAAAAGTCTTTCACTCACTTCAAATTAAAAGCCTGTTTAAAATGTCTGTGCTCAATTTCAAAATAAAAGTCTTTCACTCACTTCAAATTAAAAGCCTGTTTAAAACGTCTCAGTGCTCAATTTCAAAATAAAAGCCCATTTGAACCAAAGTTCAATCAACAACTTTCAAGATAAAAGCACCTTTGAGCATTATTCAATAAATTAATATCAAAATAAAAGCCTCGTTAAGTATATTTCAATCAGACAACTTCAAAATAAAAGTCCAATTTCAAAATAAAAGTCAGTGTTAATTCATGCAGATTAAATCCCACAGTGTTCTGCAGCTTATTCGATAGAGTTCAAAATCATTTTCTCTCAGGGGGTTTCACATCGACGGCGTGAACAGGTTGCGGCTCACGTACCTTGGCGGCGTAGCTCCACATGTCGATGCGATCCTGAAGTCTCTTCTTGCACTCTGGCTGCAGACGAACGCGTTTGTCCTGCAGCGCCTCCATCAGGCACGACATCTCTGAGGAAACAACACGTCCACTCGTTAAAGACACGAACCTGCTCGTTACAACTTAAACTGGAGAAACAGTGAAAGTTTAGAGTCACGTCTGGGACAACAACGTGTTTTGTGGCTTGTTTGTTTGTTTGTTTGTGGACTCACGGCGCCCTTTGCCCGGTGGGATGGCTGCACACTGGTGTTTGATGTCTAGAGCGCAGGCCGTGTGCAGGACGGGGTCGACGAAGATGTCCGCCTTACTCTCCTTCAGCATGTTCAACACCTCCTGCGGGGGGTCAAGGAAAAAGGAGGCAGGAGGTGAGATCTTCTATAAAAAGTTATTATTTTCATGTTAGTGGAGGCTGACGATGAGATTTCCTCTCCCCTCTGTGGTCAGTGAAGGCAGCACTGAGTGGTTTACCTTCTTGCAGCCTTCCTGTTTGATCTTCAGCAGGTTCACCTTCAGACACTCCTCCACCTGCCCCGTCTGCTCCTGAGCTGCCGCCTCCTCCGGACACAGCCTGGAGATCTGCGCGCGCACACACACACACACACACACACACACACACAGTTAAAACAGGTGTAGCCCTGCAGACACTGAACACCTCATTAACAGGTGACACACTCCACCCGGTGGTGAAACTGTGCACTGCAGCAGATCTGAGGCGTCGCTCTCTGGTTCAGCTGCTTTGGGTGTAACAGAAGTTTGGACCTGAGGCTACATCAGTGCTGATACCTCACATCAATAAACGGTTTGATTAACGCTTCACAGCAGCGCGTGGATAAATGAAATGACGGCGTGCAGCAGAAGATAAGCTGCAGTTAAACAGTTACTGATTCTAAATCTGCTGATCGATCAGGCTCACTGACATCAGTTCAGAGAAAACTGCGTCGGATCTTCAGTCAGATCAGTCTGCAACGTGTGTGTGTGTGTGTGTGTGTGTGTGTGTGCACCTCCTGTGTGCAGTGGATCTGCAGCTGCGGGTCCAGTCTGTAGTCCAGTGCCGACTCCTGCAGGATGACCCGGATCTGATCCTCGCAGTCTGGAGACAAACGCTGCCACGGCAAAACACAAACACGGGATTAGCTTCAAGGCCTTGATAATGACTTTCAAAAACTTTCCAGATCCATCATGATTGAATCTGTATGAACAGCATAAAGCAGGTAAGCAATGATATCCAAACACAGGAGCACACAGGTTAGCGTTAGCTTTTAGCTGTCAGTGGAGTTTACATGTTTAATCCTAAAAAACTAAAACGTCACATGACCGGTGACTGTGTGTGTGTGTGTGTGTGTGTGTGTGTGTGTGTGTGTGAGTGTGTGAGTGTGTGTGAGAGTGTGTGAGTGAGAGTGAGAGTGTGTGAGTGAGAGTGAGAGTGTGTGTGTGTGAGTGTGTGAGTGTGTGTGAGAGTGTGTGAGTGAGAGTGAGAGTGTGTGTGTGAGAGTGTGTGTGTGAGAGGGAGTGATGATAACAGCAGAATGTAACTGCACATCAGCTGCTGGTACAAACACTAAGCTCAGCGTGTTGAATTCAGGCTGGTGTCCTTTGTTTCGTTCTAGAAAAAGGTCATGTGACGAACCAGGAAGTCGCTGGAGCAACGTGTGTGTATGTGTGTGTCTGGTCTGTGTAAACGCTGTAAAGCTGCAGTGAGAGACAGACGAGACGTTCACTGTCATGTTTCAGAGTCGGACTCTCTACACTCAACACGCCACCATGTGTGGTCGCGGTGCAGGCGCTCAGCGTGTCTCACCTGGTCGGCGTATTTCAGCTTGAGGCAGGAGATCACCTGACCCTCCAGCTCGCTGTTGGCCGTCGCCTTGTTCAGGATCGGCTGGCAGAACTTCGGGATGTCGGCTTTGCAGGCTTTCCTCAGCACCGGGTTCAGCCTGTAGTCTGCAGACACACCCGCGCACGCACACACACGCACACACACACAGGTTCAGCTGCTTTATGTGTAGCTGTGATTTAAGATCCATATTAATTTAATAAACACTGATTTTATTTGTTTTGGGCTGCGATCACTCTGTAACCGTGGTAACAAAAAAGCAGCCAATCACAGGAGGACAACGTAAATGTTAAGTGAGGTCACTTCCTGTTTCCTGAACCGCTGTGCTCTGAGCACACTGAGCCGTTCTGTGAGTTATTCGTGTGACATCACATCATGTTGTCAGCATAACGAGCAACGTGTCCTGCTGCTAGCTTAGCATTAGCATACGATGCATAAGTCCCTAAGGAAAACAGCCGATTTAAAGCGAACGGTCGAACTGATCTCTGCGTGTTTTAGACGTCTGTTGAACCTTGTCCGCCGCGTCGGTAACTCTGGTTTAAAGTGGAGTTTGTTTGTTGTGAAACCTTCACGTCATCATTCTGACTTCAGCAAAACTCTCTGTCAGACTTTTCTGCGACGTTTGTCTGGATCTGGACTCCTGCTTTGAGCTAACAAACACCTCCTGAACCCTGGAGCAGCTGAGTCAACACCTTTCCGTCTTTGCACCAATCAAGGAACGCTCAGCGACAGAAACCCGCCTCCTCACTCCCTCGTCCCCCCGAGTCAGGAGCAGCTTCTCCCTCCGCTCTGTCTCACAGGTGTTGCATCTTGCACGATGTAACAACACAGAAATCACCTGTTTTCCCCATAAAACTGCAAAAAAACAATAAGGTTCTGTTTGTTTACACACAAAACGACATCGCACCGGGAGTGTGTGTGTGTCACCTGAGATGGTAAACATGTTACCCCTGCAGAGTCATGTGACCTGGGAGGTCAGAGTGTGTGTGTGTGTGTGTGTGTGTACCTGTGTTCTGGGTGATCTGCCTCTTGGTGATCATCTGTTTGCACTTGGGGTCCATCAGCTCGCTGTTCTTGTTCTGTTTCAGACACTGAAGAACGTTCTTCCCCTCCGAGTCCGTGCAGAACCGCTGGAACACACATTCACACCAGAACCTGCTGTTACTGGTCCGCCCTGATCACATGGTGCTGGTCTTGCTGGTCTACCCTGACCACGGGCTACTGGTTTTCCTGGCCTACCCGGATCATGTGCTTGCAGACCCTCATCAGCTGGTAGTCCAGTTCGGGGTCGACCATCTCCACCTCCTGCAGCTTGAAGATCCTCTGGTGGCAGCGCTGAGTCAGCTGACGCTTGTTCACCTTCAGACACTCGATCACCTGCAGGGAGAGACGCACGGATGTGATCGTTGGTGAAACGACTGCAGAACAAACACCAGGTGGGCTCTGAAGGGTGTGTGTGTGTGTGTGTGTGTGTGTGTGAGACCTGCTGCTGACCTGCGCGTTGCCGAAGGCCACGTTCTGACACAGCCTGTTGATGTCCTGCTTGCACGAGTCGTACAGCTCTGGGTCCAGGCGGATGTCCTCCGACTGCACAGACACAGACAGAGTATGAGCGAGCGGCTCGAGCAGCAGGGTCAACGTGACAAACGTTTCTCTAACTCTGCGTCTTAAATAAGAACGACGGACATCTGCAGCCAAAGCTGTGTGTGTTTTTCCTTATTTGGGCGTCTGAGGAAGTGAAACCTTAAAGCAGCAGTGTTTTAGACGACAGTGTTTCTCCGGCTCCTCTCAGGCCGTTTGTGTTTGCTGCTCCACAGGGAACTGGTTCTGTGTCTGTGCAGAGGACACAGCCCGGAGCTCATCCAGCACCCAGGAGGAACCGGGCTGAGGTCTCCTTACAGACACTTCGTGTGTGGACGTTTGGTTTTCTCTGGGACTTCCTGTCTGTCACCGACACCGAAGCTCGAACTAACCGGACGTGACTGTGCCGTGTGTGTCAGTGAACGCACCATCTCCACCTCCTCCACCCGCAGCTGCTTCCGACACTTGACGGACACTCGCTGCTCCTTGGCGTCCTGCAGGGTGTCGTTCCTCACCGTGGTGCTGAGGCAGATCACAACATCCACCCTGAAACGACAGGAGGACCAGAGGTGACGCACGCAGTCCGACTTCCTCTTCTACTGCGTCAACACTTTGTTTGTTTGTGTTTCTTACTTCTTCTTGATGTTGGGACACAGTTTGAGGACGTCCTCCTTACACGCCGTCTTGAACTTGTAGGAGAAACGGAAGTCTTTGATCTGAATCTGTAGACAGACAGTCAGTGAGACAGACAGTGAGACAGTCAGACAGTGAGACAGTCAGACAGACAGTGAGACAGTCAGACAGTGAGACAGTCAGACAGACAGTGAGACAGTCAGACAGACAGGAACATGAACTGTTTGTTTGTTTGTTGTCGTCGCTCTGCTCACCAGCTGGAAGTGCATCACTCCCACCGCACACTTCTCGTTCATCTCCTTCTGGTGTTTGTTCTGGACCAGGCAGTCCATCAGGTCGCCGGTGTCGATCTGGTTATCAGCCACCTCCTGACGGACACACACACACACACACACACATTAAAACACCACCATATGGATCAACTCCTGTGACTGTGGCTCAGTCAGACCTGATTACTGTGATGCAGCTGCAGCTTCGCTCTGAGCGACACACACACTCAACAACATGCACGTTACTGTAAACAGGAGCTTTAACACTGAGCTGATACACTGATGAAGAGACAGCTCCACTTCCTGTTTCCTGTTGATGTGCTTCACCCTGTTTCCCTCTTCTCCTTCTGAACTATGTTTCAGCTCAGCAGGTCTTGGACTCTCCTCCTCAGATGCAGTGACAGGCGTGGACTTACGTGGCAGTGCGCCTGGATGACGGGATCGCAGGCTCTCATCAGCAGCGCCTCGATCTGAATGTCCTGACAGAACAAAACCAGGAGATCACGTCAGTCAGACTCTGATGCGCTGCTGCAGCACGATGCGACGCATGCTCCTGCGACACTTTACAGCTGCTCTGCCTGCAGGAACCTCGAGCGACGTCAGTGCATGTTTACTGGGTCAAAAACACGAGCCAGCGAATCCTCGCCGCCCGCCATTTTTAAAGAAACAAAGAAACAGCAGCAACACGGACAGACAGCTGCAGAGAACAGCGCTGACATGACTCAGCATTTTTGCACTTCCTGTTCCCTCGTTTCAGCGTGTTTACGTTGATTTTTATCAGAGCCTGCGCTTCAGACAAACTGAAGAGACGGTTCAGCTCTGCGGCGCAACGAGGCGACAGACATTAAACGCCGTCACGCCGTAATGAAAGCTCATCTGCTCACTGATTGGCTGTTGTGGGGACGCTGCAACTATGTGATGCCGTTTGTTTATAATCAAACGTTTAAACCACAACAGTAGAGATTTGTTAAGAATAAAACCTGGAAGCATGATAAACTCTGACTTTCTGCAGTAAAAGCAGTTGAACAGTGTTGCACTGTGGGTAGCAGCAGCAGCAGGTGGTGGCGTGTCGTTACCTCCGACTCCAGCTCCGTCAGGTTTCCCACCATGTCCCTGCAGTCGGGCACCAGGTCCTCCAGGTGGTCCTGCAGGCACTCCAGCTCCTGCCCGGCCTCCGTCTTCTCGCTGCACCACTTCCCCAGGTCGGTCATGCAGCGTCTCTGCAGCTCAGGCTCCAGCTTCACATCCAGCGCCCTCTGGTGGAGGATCCTCTGCACCTCCACCTTACAGTCCCTGGAGAGCTGCAGCGGGAGGACGACCACGTCGGGTCAGAGGACAGGAAACAAACACCTCACATTGCCTTAAAGTGACGCTCCACCCGGGATCTGTGGTGTTTCATTAGACACGTGCAGATCTGAGAACAGCTTCATTCAAAAAGACACGAAAACTGTGAAAATGAGTAATTTCTGTGTTTTTGGTTCTTAGAACTATCACCAAGCTCCGGGTGGAGCGTCACTTCCAGGGCAGTGCGTAGACGAACGTGATTCGCTGCAGTTTAATCAGCTGTGTGGTCGTGTTCGCCGTCATTTCAGATCTGAATTGATTCGTCGCATCACTTCACTCGTCACAAACAGCCCCGACATGCACTGACACCAGATCAGAATTACAGACAATCAGTTCCCCCTGCAAACCACCAGTCAGTGGGTCGGTCAGGCGTCCTGACAGACCCGCCCCCTTTCCTCTGATCATTGCATCATCAGCAGCAGCAGCGGCGCAGTAGCCGGACGTACTCACAGTCAACTCGGGGTTTTCTGCTTCAGTCGCCCCAGTGGGGAGCTACGGGGACATTGTCTGGTCAGTGAGCAGGTTCACACACTTCCTGTTTATTTCTACTGACGGTTAAACAGAGTGAAACACGTTTGGATTCACGTTGTCTGTTAGTTTAGCTGCGCTAACGGTTCGTGACTTCTGCAGTTTGGTGGATGTGAGGCTCTCAGGTCTGAAGGACAGGTCTGAACCATTTGAATATTTCTGGTGTTTAACTGTAGGAAATCGCTTTAATCTCTATGGAGAGACACAGTTTTGAGTGAACTGGTCCTTTAACCCTCTGAACGCCCAAACATGCAGGAAAGGTTTTGTTTCCCTGAACAGAAACCACACAAACAGGCGTTACAGTCAGATTTGCAAATTTCCCACGGTTCTTGAACGAATCACGAGCGACAATCGCTTCACTGAGAAACAAAACAAAACAAATTTAAGCTTAAAAACTGAAAATCTTCATTTCTTATCATTTTTCAGTGTTTCAGACGGTTTTGTCAACAGTGCGTACTTCCTGTTTGTGACTTCCTGTTTGTGACTTCCTGCTTGTGACTTCCTGCTTGTGACTTCCTGCTCGGCTGCTCGCTCTGTATTTTGTATTTAAAAGACGGTTTTGGGCTCAGAGGGTTAAACGGTTCAGAGGTGATGGCGTTGGACACTCACTCTGCGCCCTTGCTCCACGGATCGGTAGGCGTGGCGGTACAGGCAGGAGAAGACGGCGCCGGGTGGCATCACTTCATTGGTCTCGTTCCAGCCATGGGTGTGGCAGAGCCGCGCTGCGTCGCCCTGACACTTCTTATACAGGATGGGATCCAGCCTGGACAACAGAACAGGAAGTGACACACGTCAGTGCCCCTCCACCTGGTTTCAAACCTCGCGTCTTGTACTGAGGGAGCACTCACTTCCAGTCTCTGGCGATGAAGTACTGCAGCTCCAGCAGTCTGTGCTCACAGTCCTCCACCATCTTCTCGGTGTACAGATGCTCCATCAGACACGACAGGATCCTGCAGGAGCAGCGGCACAAACACTCAGACAATGCAGCGTTTGGACGTCTGCAGACGATCGCCACAGAGTTATTCAGCAGGACTCACATGGGGTCTCCGTTGCGGATGTGTTTGCAGGCAGTCTGGATGACGGACTCGCAGGCCTCGTTGAGCGCTCGGTCGATGCGGTAGTCGGCTCCGGGGTCGGCTTCCTGGAGCAGAGTCTGGAGCTGAGGAGGGAGGAAACAACACGATGGACTCAACAGCACCTTGAACACAACAAAACACTCACTTCACGGGCCTCCAGCTGCTGCCTTAAAGGGACAGTCCAGCTATTTTAAGGCCACTGGTTCTTCCAATCCACCAGACTCCATTGACAAAAACAGCGATTTTAGCTCAGAGTGCAGGAGCTGCCGCCCCGTCGCTGTCGGTTTGTTTGTGTTGTTGTGTGACTTCGGTGAATCCAAACATAACCTCTTAAACTCCAAAGTCACACAACAAACCGACAGATCGAAGCAGCTGTAGAGCAGCACTTCCTGTGTTGTGTGAGCTTAAATTACTGTTTTTCTCAGTGGAGTCTGGTGAAGAAAGCAGAGACAACACTAAACACAGATTCAAGTTTGCGTGAACGCCGACTTACCGCCCTCTGACAGTTGGGGTCAATGGCGCCCATGTCGCCTCGGCCGACCCTCATCAGGCAGTGCAGCGTGCGTCCTTTGCGGTGCAGACCGGAGCAGTGACCCTCGATCTCGCTCCGACAGTGCAGCACGATCTCTGGACTCAGGGAGAAGTCCTCCATCAGCATCCGCCTGTAGTCCATCATCTCCCCCTGACACTCGCCACTGACCACGCGACCTGAAACACACACACACGCAGCTGTATGAAGTACTAAACACAGGAAATGTTTTACCCTAAAATACAAATTAACTTCATTATTATATAGAAAATGTTTACAGGGCAATAAAACAGAATATATTTAATTTTACATTTAGTGTTTTCTTAGTTACAACCTCCCCAGTGTTTCTTAAAAACGTCATTTCTTTGACTACAGCAGCTTTTAATAAACATCCTCAACACATTAATATCAAAGGAATTCACACAAGCAGCTTTAAAATAAATGTTTTCCATTAGGAAATCACCTGGGCTCCCCGGCTACTCGTACAAACAAGATATTTCATTGAACAGAGGCGACAACGTCTCATAATGTGGTTTAATGTCATCAGCGCCTGCTCAGTCAGCAACTCTGGTGCAATTAAGGATTTACAGCGACTCTCTGCAGAGCTTCAGCAGAAAGCTTTCAGCCTGACGCCGAGCGAAGCGTTCAGAGTTCAGATCTGTGAACACGTCTCAATTTATTTATTTTCATATTTCTTCAATTGATTTATATTTAAACTTGAACATTTTCTTCCACAATGATTTTAAAATATAAGCTGAAGGTGTTTTTATCAAACTTTTTCTTTAATTTGTCACATTTTAATAAGGCTTTTCTAAATATTGGGGGCAGGACTGTGGCGTCACCGCAGCAACCTGCATTAAACATTTTTTAATAATTAAGTCAGAATTCATATTCTGACTAAAATCATGGGACAACATCCAGGCTGCCCTGTTGCTGCAATTAAGTTGCTGCAGGCAGCAGTACGGCAACGCCACTGCTGCAAACTTGACTTTCCTGAGTTTTCAGTCTTTTGTCCTGTTGATTCGCTGAAAGTCAGACCTGGAGGAGCTTCGCAGCGAATCAACGGTGGGAACTGGCAACGTCATTGAGCGAGTTCAGCACGGGACAGTGAATGGCGGCGGCGGCGGCGGCGACGCTTACCTCTGTGCACAGCAGACTCCAGGCAGAGCAGGAGGTAGGACAGCCGAGCTTCCCGGGCCCGGGGCATGTTGGAGTCAGCGCTGCAGCGGTATTTCCTCAGATCCGACTTGCAGGCTTTGGCCAGCGAGTAGCTCACCTTGTAGTCCTGAGCGATCAGCTTCTGCCTGGTGGTCAACGCCTCGCGGCACTGAGGAAAGAAGTCAGATTCAGCTTTTGGCCTGGTCTCTTATCGGGCTGTTAAAGTCGCAACACCACTTACAAATGTGTAGACAAATCTGTAAATGCGTATATATATCTGCAAATGTGCAGACCGTCTGTAAATGTGCATATAGGTCCGGAAATGCATGCGTAGATCTGTAAATGTGTAGACAAATCTGTAAATGCGTACATGGATCCGTAAATGTGTATATAACTCTGTAAATGCGTACATAGATATATCTAGTATAGTATTTTGCGCCAAGAGTTAGAAACACAGAGTCATCAGTTACATCATGCAGCCTCTCGACTGGCTGATTTGACACCTGACTTTAGGTTTTGCTGTGGCACAAATCTGCAAATGCGTGTGGAGCTCTGCAGATGCGTGTCAAGCTGTCATAACCCAGGTGAAATTAAAGGTTTATCTTTACGTTACAAATCCGTCTTTTTAGACTTGACTGACACATAATGAGTCTGCAGATCGGCTGTCAATGATTCAACCTCGCGTGCTGTCGACTGCTCTGTTTTCAGGTTTCCTGAACTCTCACCTGGTGGTCTGCAGGCTGTATAGCTACTAAGGCACGCAGACACGTCTAGACAAACACACACACTTGCAAATCTCCACACGCATTTGCAGATCTATCTACACATTTATAAATACTTTTTTTCTACTCTAATGTGGCAGAAAGACCTCGTCTCCTCAGAGGATTTACAGTTTAAAGCACTCACCCTCTCCGACATCGCCTCCTCGAACTTGTGATTGAAGAGACATTTGTACACTCGCCCCTCGCCGGCCAGAGTCTGACACAAACACAACGGCACAACATCAACAGCAGAAAGATTCCCGACATCCAGAGACATGTTTCACCCTGAGATGACCCCTGAATTACACATTCCCTCAGTGTGACGCTGCAGGCACAGGCAGTGAAATGATCCATTAAATGCTGTTTAAACATTCATAAATGCACCTGACCGGCCTGGTGGAGGCACTAAAACAGGAAGTTAAACTTTGTAAATGCCTGCGGTGACTGATTGGCCTGAGCACGGCTGCGTGC
The DNA here is from genome assembly GCA_008933995.1 of Datnioides undecimradiatus. NCBI lineage: Eukaryota > Metazoa > Chordata > Actinopteri > Lobotiformes > Datnioididae > Datnioides > Datnioides undecimradiatus. Next base: position 1,139,759 of record WARS01000072.1, on the reverse strand, counting down.
ATTAGACGTTAATCATTAGGAGAGATTCCTCTGTCGCTGTGTTTACACTGGTTTGTTCAGCAGCTTTAAACTGGACTGAGCAACGGTTTAAAGACCAACCTGAAGCAACAAAGGGCCGAAAAGACAACGTCCAACAGGGACAAGGTGTTTATCATAATGAAAAACACTTGATCTAAGACATGAGTTATTAAAGTTACAGTGCAGGAGTTTATAACTAAATAAACGTCAGTCAAACGAAGCTGATTTGTGCATCTGCATTTCACAGTATCACGAGCAGAGCGAAGCCTACAGGGTCGTTATTGTGTCGTCAGCGTTGGTGGCGACAAACGCCAGCACTGTACCTTCAGGAAAACCTCAAACTGCGTAAAATGTGACAGTCGGCCGCTTCCTGCACCACTGTGCTTCACTGAGACATCAAACCAATCCTCACGTTTTCACAGAAGCGCTCCCGGTCGTCACGGCAGGCGAAGTACAGGTAGCGGTCCAGGTGGAAGTCGTCCGATGAGAGCTCGGCGACCCTCATGATGGACTTCTTACAATCCTCCTTGATGGCGTGCGCCCCCGGCTGCTCCTCAGCCTCCCGCACCAGACCCCTCTCCAGACAGGCGATCACCTCGCCCTGAGAGTGGACGTCCTGCACAGATCACAGACGGTCGTTAACGATGAGGTTTCCTGTTTTTCTTTAATTCAGTCAAATCAATCAAACCCCGATTCAACAAAGACTCAATCATTAACCCTGTTCAGAGTTTTCACCATTTAATCGTTTGTGCGCCTGTGTAAAATACAAAGCGAAAAGGCCTCAGTGCGCCACAGCAGATGGGGATTATTACGTCACCTGAAGATGTTCAGAAACTCGAGGCTTTGTGCAACTTTGCATGAAACCTTCTCTTCACTGGGCCGTGGTTCAGTTTGCCTGCACGCTGCACGCGGAGGTGAGGCAGCCAATACGTTAACGTCCGGGTGTAAAAACAAACTCTTTATTTATTTTTTTGGATTTCGTTTCATTGCATAAATGTTTCTTTGCAGCTTCAGAGCCGACTGTGACCTGTTGTGACAGTGTGTCTTCTGTTGTTGTGCAGTGAAATACAGATAAAGCCTCGATTGTATAATAACTGCACAGCAGCCTCCAGAGAGAGGGTTTGTCTGTTTGACACGTTTTGTGTTGTGGTCTTTCCAAAATAAAAGCATTAATGCATTTTTATGTTTCCCTGCTGCTGTGAGTGTGACTTTAAACCAAGGTTATGAATCGAACTGAGCTGAGCTCCGTGCGCTCGTCCACGCCCACTGTGTCAACATGTTGCTGCAGCTCACTGAGCTTTATCATCAGTCCAGGAACAAAAGCAGCTACTGACAGAGGCGTTACAAACACCCTGCGAACGAGTTCACTCAATGCAAAACCAGTCACGGAGAGCGTCTGTGTCCTGCTGATGTAACATGCATCATCGTTAGCATCATTTAAGGTTTTTAAACGTGAAATCCAAAAACGCCAAACTGTAATGTGAAAAAATCTGATTAAGTTTCTTATTTTTTTACCCGTAAACCCAAAAAACCCACACAGATGTTTCCAGTTTGACTTCATGACTCTGTGGATTACAGCACTAATCCCCCACACACCGAGGCGTCCGTCCCCTCAGTGAATCACTCTGTCAGTCTGTGGCGTGCAGTTTCTCTGACGACGCTCCGGTGGCGAGTAAACATGGTCTGTCTAATCCCAACGCTGAGCGGCCGTGACAAATTCCTGATAATGAAACTCGACTCCGACAAATAAATAATTGGCTCTGAGTTATAATTGTCATATCCCGTAATAGCCGCGTGTCTAACGTGCTTAACGGGGCTCGGCGGCGAGGAAAGCCACGTTCAGAGGAGATGGACAGTTTGTGCTGTTTGTCTGCAGCCAATTCCTTCAGCTGCGACACAGTTGGTTGAGGTGTTTTATCAGACAGGACCCTGAACACACCACTGGCTTCTTGTAGCCTTCTTGATGTGATTTGGTCATGGAGCTGAAGCAGCTTCAGGTTTCTCTGCTCGTCATGTGAGGAACGAGCTTCCTGAGCTCAGCTGAGCTCTGCAGACGCTGTCGGACGTTTTATTTTCATTTCCTTTTCACTTACTGTTCTCTTCTGGACGTAATTACTTATTAACTGTCACATTAATGTTGTTTATTGTCTTTTATTTGTTTGTTTTCTCTGTGGACTCATCACATCCACGCTGTGACACATAAAAGCATCTCTGTCAACAAAATAACACAAATACAATATAATTTATTATTTTCTGTGTATATTTTCTAAAAATGCTCAGTAATTCAGTGAAACTGGTGGATAAATCCACATTTGTTGCTCTGTGTGTTTTTGCTGAAATGAATGAAAACCCAACCTGACGCCTGCTTCCTCTGTGAACGACCCGTTTGAACCTGCTGAGCTTCCGTCCACACCCAGCGCTCACTCGGTATTTTCTGCAGATTTTCACAGAAACTCTGCAGAAAATAAATGTTTTTTCTGACTTTTGCTGCTAAAATGAAGTGAGAGCCATCAGAACCAGGACTGAATGACAACTTTGAACCTTTAAAAGACAAAAAGCCATCAACCCGTTAACGCAGCGGCCGTTTCACCTCTGACGACACGCTTCTCTCACCTTCTCCCCGGTGCTGATGCTGCCACAGCGCAGCACGTTGATGTCGTCGCGGCACTTGTCCATGAAGCCGCAGATGAGCCGGTAGTCGCTGAAGACGATGCTGGTCATCTTAGTGATGTACTGGTTGCACTGGTAGTCGCTGATGTTGCCACGGTGATCCACCAGGCAGGACACCAGGTAGCCCTTCCCGAGCTCCTCTGCGGCGCATTCTTTGATCTGAGCAGAGAGCAGAGCGAGCGTCACGGTGAGTCGCAGAGAGTCACCACTGAACCTAAAACTGTTTTGATCGTATCTGAAGCTGAAAGTCACTGAAATTGAAACCTTCAGGCCTGAATCTGTCGCACTGAACAGGTTCTTCCCCAGAAATGTGACTAACACTGTAAATTATCTTCACACAGCAGCTAAAACCCTTTTCAGTTCAATGCAAAGCTTTGTTTGGCTCGGGGAGCTCGATGCACAAAGGTTTGAAGCTGCAGGAAATCACTTTGTGGCCATTTGGAGGCAACGAGCTGCAAAACATCCCATTTTAACACTTTACTGAGTTTTTATGGTGAACGTCTGCTGTCGCAGCATCACCCGACTCAAACTCTAACATTCGCTCGTCTTTCAGCTCTGTTTCCGTTTCCACCCGCTCGCCCCGGCTGGTGCAGCAATTCATGCACGGTGCTGCTGCTGGTAACGAGGCTGATCAAAACAAGGAGCTAAAAGATGCTGAAGTGCACACATGCAGCACCCTGCAGCCGTCTGTAGCCTCCTGCAGAACCCTGCAGCACCCTGCAGACACCTGCAGCCTCCTGCAGACACCTGCAGCCTCCTGCAGACAGCTGCAGACACCTGCAGACACCTGCAGACTCCTGCAGCCTCCTGCAGACAGCTGCAGACACCTGCAGCCTCCTGCAGACACCTGCAGCCTCCTGCAGCCTCCTGCAGACAGCTGCAGACACCGACTGTGGAGAAGAACTGATCCGTTGCTTTAAGCAGATTTACTTTCTGCTGACTCGTGCTGTGACGTTTGTGGGGAGGAGCGGGACTGTTCCTGTCAGCTCACTGCAGAGAGGCTGGTGGAAGGAGCGAGTTGAGGAAACGTGGAGAAGGTCAGAGAAGATTCCTCTGCACCGTCTGAAGCCACTCGCTCCACGCTTCATCCTGATTGGCTGCGGGCTGAAACAGAAGCGCTGAGGTGTGGTGTTTGCAGACTGACCTCAGAGATGGTGGTCTTGCAGACCTCCACAGCTACAGACTCAAACTTGGGGTCGGTCGTCAGGTTCAGCTTGTAGTTCCACAACAGCTGGAGGACAGAAGATCAAGAAAACATCTGGATTACACACACACACACACACACACACACACACACAGGGCAAATACACACATCATCACTGTCGGGCTGAAGCCATGTTTCTCCATGTGTCTTATTTATTTCATTAATCAGCGCTACTTGTCACTTTTTAGATTAAGACTAGATGAGATAATGAAGTGGCGAGGCGCCTTCAGCAGGCGGCGGCGGCGGCGTGGTGCAGAGGACGGCGTGGCTGTTGGGAGACGGTTTCTGGTTGTTTGCAGAGCGAGGCTGAATAAAGAGGCGTGTGGAGCGAGTGGAAAAAGGTTAAAATCACTGTTTCAACAGGATTTTACACGACGGCACACGCTTCATGACGGTGCTGAGGAAACATCTACAAAACGCTTTTATCTGTGAAATGTGCATGTGCGTGGTGCATGCTGGGAAGTGGAGTTTTTACTTACATGGTTGCAATCAGCAGCGATCTCAGTTTCCTGGAAGAGAAGAAGAGAGCAGAGGTGAGAGTGTGATCTGACGATGCGTTCAGGTTCCTCCTGAGAGTCCTCGGTTAACACTAATTGTGTCACAGCGCTGGAAGACAATGAAGCTGCACAACACAACCGGGGTATCAACGACCCACAATGCATTGCAACAGTGTCTGTGGGGCCGCGGTGCGTTCAGGTGTGTGTTCATGTTAAACCTCTGCAGACGGAGCAGAAGCAGTTTGAGCAGGATGCATGTGTTTTCCTGCTGCGCTGCGATGACCTGAGGTGACCTGTGTGACTTCCTGCACACGCACATGCGCCCACACACACACACACACCTGCGCACACACACGCACACACAGTTTAACCAGTGAAAAGCACCAATGACTCCCGAAGGACTGTGTGTGTGTGTGTGTGTGTGTGTGTGTGTGTGTGTGTGTGTGTGGGGGTACGTTTGAAATCACAGCTCTGCAGAGAGTTTCTGACTGTTCACCACATGGCAGCCGCTCCAGGAATAGGCGGTGTGTGTGTGTGTGTGTGTGTGTGTGTGTGTTCTATTTACAGTGACATTTCACAATGCCCCTCACACAGACAGTAACTGTGCTGATGGCGTAGGAGGACGGCGGGCGGCGGGCGTCTCAGCCTGGTGGTGCTGACTCAGCAGAGTGTGGACATGTGACCCAGACGGACCGGAGCAGGGCAGCGAGGAGGAGGCAGCAGCTCAGGACGGGGCCGTGTCGGTGTTTGTTTCAGGAGCGTCTTCTGACAGGAAACAGCTGGTTTGTGTTGTTTGTAAACAACATCGCTAACGATGGATTTAATCATTAAAGCTTAAACTGATGATGCTGAGGCCGCTGCAGCCGGCGGCGCTCATCATCCTTCAGCCTGTCCTCAGCCCCAGTCAAACTGGGCCACGGGAGAAAGAGTCTAATCTGAATCTGGGTCTGTGTCTGGATCTGGGTCTGGGTCTGGGTCTGGATCTGGGTCAGCTGACTGTCTCCATTCAGCATCAGAGCTGAATGAACCACGTCGCAGCACTGATGCACACTTCCTGCAGCGGCGCCACGGCGACGCTTCCTGTCCCGTCCTGAGCTGCAGACGCCGGCTTCACTGCCTCACTGACCTGCTGCATTAACACTCGGCTGCACGTGTTGCATGCGGCAGTGACACAAACCCGCATCACATGCACCTGATCGCATATTTAGACTGAACATCAGCTGATTGTTGTTGGTGCAGGTCCAACACAAGCGACACGGCTGCAGCTCACGCCGCCGTCGTCTCGCCGTTTAGAGACATTGAACCAAAACGAATCCGAGCTGTTTGAGTCCCGGGCTGTGACCCTGCTCCCGCAAACACACAGAGCTTCCTCATGTTTACTGTTGTTGTTTACAGTTGTTGTTTACAGAGGCTCAGCCTGTATTTCAGGTCCTGCCAAGTGTCACCTGAAAGCAGCATCGTGCTTGTTTGTGAAGCCAACACGGCGTCAGCACACACCACAGCCAGGCTGCGGCTGGGTGGAGCCGCTGGAGTCAAACTGCAGGACGTTTGCTTTAGCTTCTGTGTTTCTGGACCGTCCGCCGGGGGAAAACCCCGCCTCTGCACATGCTCAGTCCGCCTCTGGACTGATCAGGCTGCTGCAGAGCTCGACATGACTCATGTGGGCGTCTGCACGTTCAGACGGCCAAAAACTCCTCGACCGCTCCGTCCAACGCCGATAAAGCAACAAAAACAGCCCCGCTCTGCCCAATCACAGCTGCACGTTACCTGCGCTGCTGACCAGAGCTCGCGCGCGGCGCAGTAAACCCTCACACCCGTCCACAGGCTTCACTCACACTCAGGCTGGAAAGTGAATTAAAGCTAATCAGCTCGGCTCATTTCGCCTCGGGGGACACCGGCGAGAGGTCGGGGTATAATTGGAAGCGAGAGGAGGGAAGTGACACGAGAAGCGAGAAGAAGAAGAGACTCCAGACGCTTCCAACACCTTCAGAGTCACGAAGCGCTGCAGCCGAGTGTGTGAGTTCACACACACTTTCAGAGTGTGTGAGTGAAACAGAGCTTCTCTCTGTGACTCTGCAAAGGTCAGAAGCTGCTTTCTGAAACACATCACTGTATTAAAGCAGAGACTCTGGAGTCACAGCAACACATCACTGTATTAAAGCAGAGACTCTGGAGTCACAGCAACACATCACTGTATTAAAGCAGAGACTCTGGAGTCACAGCAACACATCACTGTGTTAAAGCAGAGACTCTGGAGTCACAGCAATCACCACACACTGACTCTGACTCACACCGCAGACACACTGGAGGAGAAACTCTGCTTCTGAACTGTTTTCATAGTGAATCTATTGATCCTGCAGGTGTCACATACTGTGTTTATATCACAAATAAGTTTAATTTGTACTTTAAATAAAAATGGAAATGTGTCTCAAGTGTCTTTATATTTGTATAACAACATGTTTTCATTCTGATGTTTCTCACAGCTCAGCAGCGCCGGGCGTCAGTGGGCGTAGCAGAACAAACAGAGGAGCTGCGGGCCGCTGGTGGAGCTCAGTAAACTGTCCCGGTTGTGGTTTCTGCAGCGGCGCGCTGTGTGAACCTCAGGTAGATGTAAACACAGCAGAGCGCCGTGGCGGGCGGGGCCGGGCGTCCTGAAACCAGTCCGAACACTCGACTACAGAGAGCTGCTCTGTAGGGGCGGCAACACTGATCTGTGACTTCACTCTGACTTCATTTAATTATTTCATTATCTTATTTCATGTTGTTCTGTTTCAGTTCTTTTATTTTGCTTTTATTTATTATTTTTCATTCATCCTGCAGCTGACGATCGTTTCTCAGCAGCTACGCCCTCATCTTCTCCACAGTCCTAACACACACACACACACACACACACACACACACACACACACAGAGAGTTGGTGTTTCCCACTGGATTTCACAGTTTGATGAAACATCAGCATCTGAAGCTGTTCCCAGTCTCTGTGTGTCGTCAGTGGTGGTTAAAACACACACACACACACACACACACACACACACACACACACACACATCTGTCGCACACCTGACCTGAATGCTGCCCTTCCCATCTGGTTGGTAGGAAAAGAAACACACACGCACACACACACACACGCACTCTCTTGTGTGTTCTGTGGGTGGAGTCTCGTGGAGCAAACAGTGGAGTCAGCTGAGCGTCGTGTGACTCACTGCAGCCGCCACCGGTACAGGAAGCGGCTGCGGCGAGGTCCGGCTTTGTCGCCGCTGCGCGACTGAATCCTTACTTTCAGGCTTGAGCTGCAGAGGCGTCGCAGACTCAGAGACGACCTGCCGCCGTCTGCAGCGGTGCAAACTCTACAGGTGACCTTTCACCTTAGACTCAGACTCCAGAGTCTCAGACGTGACGCCACGCTGAACTAAACTGATCTGTGTTGTTTGTCTGACGAGAATCAAAGACGTTTCCTGTGTAACCACTGAGGTCGTGATCAGATGCTGGATCACGCTGTGCAGCTCAGACACTGGACCATCAGTCAGTGCATCAGCAGCTCCGGCGTGAAGGAGACCGACAGAGGCTGGCTAACGTTAGCCGCTAAGGAGCGCAGCAGCAGATGCTCTCGCTGCTTTACATGCAGCCGCGCTGTCAGTGCTGGTGCATCAACCTCCTCTACCCGTCTCCTTTCTGTTTATTGTCCCGTTTGAAGTCAGCTGACACGGTGACGCGGCGCCGGGCTGCAGCAGAGCCCAGTGCCGCTTCAGTCTGACCATCAGGCAGCGGGGGGCCGGCTGACACAAGCGACGATGATAACACCCGACTGGACCGTCACACGCTGGAGGGACCACAGAGGGAAAGGATGTTGCCTAGCAACCAGGAACATTTTAGTCCATCTCCAGTGATAAACCGGCTCCGGCCTCGGCCTCGTCAGCAGGACCCGGCGGACTGGGAGTCTGACCCGCTGCTCGGCGTGCAGGTGTTTCCTGGCTGCAGCTCGGACGGCGCAGCTGGAACACGTCGTCCCGCCCGGCGCTTCAGTAAAACCACCGCAGGAATGTGAAAATACCAGGCTGCGTCCATGTATTTATAGCCTGAGGCGAGTCCAGCCGGGACTTCATGCTGCTGGTGCTGCCAGAGGCCAAAAGTCTGTGGACACCTGACTGATCTGTGTCCTCAGCTCCGGCGAAGTGAAACCTTAATGAGACATTTCAGATAATCACGTTCCTGCTTCCTGCTCCAGCAGGACGGCGCTCTCAGCTCCGTGGCCATTTCCCAGTTTGAGCCAGACCAACACAGTGTGACACGGTTTGGGATGAACCAGGACTGTGTCACTGGCGTTTAAAGCTGGGGAACAGGATTCAGGCTCAGTGCCTCAGCAGGTGGAGCTGGAGGCTCTACAGGTACAGTCAGGCCGCTTTAGTAAAGGAGACAGCGTCCTCTGGTCTCTGACTCACACGGCGGCTTCGTGCGGCCAACACACCAGAGACAAACCTTCAATCTCCACAGCCTCCTCCCTCCGGACTCCGAGTCTCTGCACCACGTACGCAAAACCACAACCAGCAGCAGGACTGACAGCGGGCAGGACGGAGACACACAAAAATGCTGCGAGTCTAAAAGCAGCTGCTAATCTCCCCCTCGGCCCGGAGAGCGGCAGCAGAGCGCCAGCTGGGCAGGAGGCGGGCCGGCTCCACGGGCGCCGCTCAGCGCGCAGGCCGAGAGTTGAGATGTCGCGCCCAGACAAAGCAACACGAGCAGCACTACACCCCGCAGGTGGAGGATCGATGACATCAGACCGATGGCCGCGCTAACACTGACATAACAAACCACACACAGGTGACAGTTTCTGTTCTCAGCTGACTTCCTGTTCCTGTGCTTTAAAGCTAAACTCGTGCAGACTTCGTGTAGAGCTGCAGAGCAGACGCTGACTTGGTGAAGAAGTATTTAAAGAAGGGTTTTCGGGGTTTCAGGATGACCGCGGGGCGAAGAAGAGGCCCGTCGCTCTGCAACACGCAAACACGGAAAATCCACACTTCAACACGTCTGGAGGTTGACTTTCTAAGTTCAAATCAAAAGTATGGCGAGTTCATGACCCGTCGAGCTGCAGAGAGAGAGCTCAGTCTAAACTTCACTGCGTCATAAAGGCCAGGTCACTATGAGGCAGGAACTCCTCGATCAAACACCAAAGAACAGAAAAATCTGCATTTCAGTCAATTTAAGTCCCAGAAAGCTCAAAGATTAAACCCTGAGAGCGGCTCAGACGCTGCTCAAACACAACATTTCATCTGCTGCACATCAGTTTCATGACTGACTGTTTCATCTGCAGTGTCATTCGGTGCCTAATGAGTCACTTCTGCTTAAAATCAACTGAAAACTATCAAAACATTTGGATTTTATGCAAATCAGATAATCTGTTAATCAACTGAGCGTTTCAACTGAAGACGCCACAGCATAAGAGACGCTTCGTTTCCGTGACACGTGAACAGAGGAATGGAGCGAGTCTGAACTAAACAACGTGTTTCAGCTAATTAACCTTAACGTTAATTGAAAGTTGATGTGCTGCGGCTCGTCAGGAGCAGGACAGAGCTGATCAGACGCTCAGATTCAATGTTTAAAAGCATCAGGAAAGTTTAGAAAAGCTGTTTTTCATCCATCTCAGGCCGGACACGACGTTACTGTCCCCCGACCGGCCGCTCTGCAGCCTCTGCTCCGTCACCGCCAGAGCGGCGGCGGTCTTGTGATTGTGAGTAAGCAGATAACGGGCACAGACCGGGGCTTGTCTTCACCGCTGTCGTAGCACACAGAGACGTCTCAGTCTGCTGCTAATGAGCTTAAAGAGGCGAGCGAGCAGGCGGCCGACAGACGCCGCCTCCCAGGACCCGGTCAGTGGACCCCGAGGTCACAAAAGCAGGTGACCTGAAACAAACCACAAGTCCAGCTCCCGCCGAGCCCGGGGACGAGTAACCCTCCACCGCCATGGAACGAGCATCTGCAGACTGAGCCCGAGCGACACCATTCAAACACACTGGCTGCTGGGAAACGGCTCGTCGTCCACGTTTCAGCAGCTCAGTTGTCGAACCGAGCGTCAGGAGGAAATAAGGTCGGCGGCTTGACGGCATGAACGTACGTGTCAGTGCACGTTACAACGACTTCTTCATTTCACCGGGTTTGAGGAAGAGGATTAGAAACAAACAGATAAACAGGCAGTTAACTGACGGCAGACGCAGACAAGCCTCACCACAGTCTTTCTAATCATGAACCAACCCAAACACCGAAGCTCCGCTGGCTCCAGCTGCTTCAGTCGACTGTAGATCATTTCAATCAGGATATCTCTGGATTCTGATAATTGATCAGTCATTAAAGATTTTTCCCATTAAGAAACGTCATTTCAGTCTCTCAGAACTGGAAACATCCTGCTTTGCTCATTTCAGTCACATTTAATAAATCATCTTGGTCCTTATTTGTCACATTGATGATATTAACTGACTATTCCAGCCCTACGCTGCATGTCTGATTTAGATTTAACACCTGTTTATAGATTTGCTCTGTGTAAAATGGATTTCTACAAACAAAAAGTGTGTAAATGAGTCAAAAAGCCATTTGCATTACACGTGGGTCTCATTCTTGCAATGAAAAGGCAGAGTTTGTGCAGAACGTGTGCAGCAAATTGAGACAGGACGCACATTTTACAGCCTCCGTCCTTCTCGTGCTCGGGTGATGTGTTGTTAAACGTGTCTGGACAACACTGGCTGCCCTGAATCCACGCAGACACTGATCCTGCTGCAGCGGGAGGCCACTGACAACCCTCCCCCCGGAGGAGAGACCGGGTCTCTGCAGGGAAAACGGATCTAAACTGTTGGCACATTAACGTTGACTGCAGGAAAACACACACACACCGTCAGTTAGCTGTCACTCATTAAAGTCATTACACGTTATTACTGTGTAACGTTGCAGTCTGAAACGAAACAAAACCGTGTAATTACCGTTAGTACACAAAGCCAGGTAACGGGAATCTGGGCTAACAGCTGCTAGTAGGCTAACCACGGCGACTAGCCAACAGTTAGCTGTTAGCTAACCTGGTTTATAAAGTTACCAAGTTACCGAGCCGCATAAAGCGTCTCACAGCGGAGTGTGTTGCTGGGCTGTTACACCGGCATGTTGGCAAAACACCATCGACACGTCCACACCTGGCCGCTCGCTAGCTAACTTAGTACAGACATACGACGTCTCGTAGCGTTAGCTCCGAACTGCGCTGACAACCTTCCATCTTTAGGGAGATTCATCTCCGTTACATCTTTGACAACAAGAAGAGAGTAATCTTTGGAGTAAATCTGAAAAGATAAGACTTGATGATGAATTCGGCTCACAGATAACCAACATAACGACTCTTCCAGTGCGACCCCTCTGTTTTTCGGTCAATCGTGCGTCAAACTCTTCCAATTTTGGCGTTTTTAACAGAGGCAAATGTGAGGCGACACCAACCACAAACTTGTCTGTCCTAAAAAGGGAAAAGGCCTGTCGTGACATTGTTTCAGGCCGAATTGACGAATGGACCCTGGTTACTCTGAATACGTGTTCAATCTTGTTCTACAACGCGTGTCATACTGAACATGATATCACAAGCGCTAGATTGCAGAGTTTTTGACCGACATCTGGCGTGACGTTCTCTCAATACGAGAGCTAGCGGTTAGCTAACGCTGGCAGCTAACGTTAGCTGGCTCGTTCAGTAGGCACACCCTGCTCCTTCGCTGCAACCACAGGACCCTGCCCCGCTGGTTTACCTCTTTCCTGTCCTGGAGACACTCCAGCACCGCCAGGTTGTTGTTCCAGGAATGTTTCGGGCAATGCCGGGTCAAGTCCTCCCTGCACGCCGGCTCCTCAGCCAACTTCCAGCCGGTAGAGCGCCTCCGAGGCAGCGAGGCCCCAGCACCCAGGTTCCTATCAGCGGCTCCCGGGTTCACCGCCGCCAGCCCCGGACCCCCGGCTGGATTCTGCGGGTTCTCAGGTTTAGCGACAAATTTGGCAACACTGTTTTCTCCTCGAGTCGGGTGCACCGACAACAAGATGCACATCAAAAGCAGGAGCAGAGGAACACGTATACAGTCCGCCATCTTCACAGAGCCAGTCAGCCTGCTGCTGCATTCAGGAGCTGTCGGAAATATGGGATCTAGAAGTAAAGTTGCAGACCGATTTTTTTTCCCTCCCACGATGACGCTGGAGAGCTCATGAATAATTAATGAGCGCGTGAAAGTTCAAGCTCGGAGTTATCCAATCACATGGCCACACTGACCACACGTTCCCGGCATTCCTTATTATTAAAAACTAATTATAAAAATTAAAACCAATGAAAAAGAAGCTTTGACAGCATGCACAGATGTTGATGCTGCATTAATTTGACATTTTGTACCCTGGAGGAACAGTTTGCATTGACTGACACCAATTAATCAGTGACTTTAAACTAAAACAGTCACTTTTTATTTGTCCAAAAGGGGCGTGTGTCTGAATCAGACTTTTTCCATATTTATATGACAGCTGGGTTTTTGTACAGATGCTAACATGATGATGTTGTGACCAGGGAAAACACTTTAATTGCATCACCTGCTGTTAGTATGAAGTTACAAATTAGCTGTAATAATTGCAGATGCATAAACAAAATAAAACATAGCATAAAACATCAGATATGCATGAATATGAATGAGCATCATCCATTTGAAGGATCAACAAAATCTTATTCTTTTTTATTTTTACACTTTGCCAGACGTTTCCTTAAGACGCTCAATCATTAAAAACAAAGTCAGTCTTTTAAATAAACCAAACGGAGGCCCCGTAGAGCAGTGCATGTCACATCCAGGAATGTAAAGCAGGAATTTACGAGCATTCCCTAAAAGCAGCATCCCGGCTCAGAAACGTATAGAAGCTGAAGCGTCAGAGGTCACCATCAAAACCCCAGCAGCGACTGACACTTATTTTTATTAAAAATCCGAAACTTCCCGATGACAAAGTTTCACTTTTGTTATTTTAAAACATTTTTCACGTCATTTATAAAAACTGCTCTGTTGGATCTTTGCTCCAGAACCTGAAAATGCAAATTATAACACTCTGGATCTGTGTTGTTTTGACAAATATAATCAATTTTGATGGCACCTCGTATGTTCTACATGTTGTAGATCTGTGTTCTACGTGTTGTAGATCTGTGTTCTACACATGATCTCAGGTGTTTCATCAGGTTCAGACTCAGAGACTCTGAATCCAGATCAGACTCTGTGATCGGCTTCACTTCCTGTCTAATCCTGCCTCCTCCTCTGTGCATGTCAGTGTTGCGTTTGTGTGTCCAGCAACCCGATAAACTGACTCTGGATCAGCTGTAAGACACATTTCTGTGTCAGCAGCAATGATCATGACTCTGGATCAGCTGTAAGACACATTTCTGTGTGTCAGCAGCAATCAAATGACCTGGATCAGCTGTAAGACATTTCTGTGTGTCAGCAGCTTGATAGAAGCTGACTCTGGATCAGCTGTAAGACACATTTCTGTGTGTCAGCAGCAGCTTGATAAACTGACTCTGGATCAGCTGCAAGACACATTTCTGTGTGTCAGCAGCAGCTTGATAAACTGACTCTGGATCAGCTGTATGACACATTTCTGTGTGTCAGCAGCTTGATAAACTGACTCTGGATCAGCTGTAAGACACATTTCTGTGTCAACAGCAGTAAACAGAAACTCTGGATCAGCTGTAAAGACACATTTCTGTGTGTGTCAGCAACAGCAATCAAACTGACTCTGGATCAGCCTTAGACACATTTCTGTGCTCCTCTTTCAGCGCTTCTTGTTTTAACTCTGTATCTGAAGCAGATGAAGGATTTCAGTGGAAATGGGCGTCTGGATCACAGAAGTTATCAGAAGAAACAAAGCTGAAACCAACGTTAGCAACAACTTTCATTTCGCCGCCCCTCAGGGCGTCCGTGTGCGGCCCGACAGCGTGGGAAAACAGTGGTTTTAAAAGGTGGAACTGCTTTATTCAGCGGTAACTTTCTCTGGGTTTGAATCAGCGGCTCTGTTTGTTTTGGAGAGGAGGAGACCTCTGTGGAGGAAATTCAGCTCCCAGTAAAAACCTCCTGAACCATCAACACTGAAGGAATCCCAGCTGACAGAGAAGACAACAACTCCCAGCATCCACGCACTGCTGCAGGGTCACTGACTGCAACTTTGACCTTCATTTTAAATGAGGGCTTGTAGTGGCTGAAAATCACACCATGTATTTACTGCAGAGTGTTTGATAATAAAAGTACTTAGTTACACTGCAAAAGTACTTAGTTATAACCACAACAGGAACAAGCCAGGACCAGAAAACCACCTTTTCCTCCTGTGAGGTGATGACAAAATGTGGCGAGGGGAAAAAAACCCTGAAGCTGTTGGCAGGAAAACCGTAGTGAAACACTGCAATAAAACACTTCACTCACCACGACGCCGTCCATGATGAAGACCAAACCTAAACTAATCAATCAGAACTTAATCTGACACATTCTTCACCCTGAAACCTTCCTTCTACAGTTTCTGTCTTTGTCTTCTCTCAAATCTGGTCCCAACTTCAATCGACACAAGCAACAAACTGATATGATACCAACTCAGTGTCCTGCTGGACTCTGCTGGGCTTAAAGGACCTGTACCTGCACACAGGTGTTCGGAACCACTCACAGCTGTTTCCTGCTCTCAATCAGTTGCTGAACATTTTATAAGATTATTTGGTTTGAAGCCTCCTAAAGGCATCTAATAAATACAAAGGATGACATCTTACACTCCACCGTCCACAATTTCAATACATCTCCATCATTTTTGTTCCCTGGTTAATAAACATCTGTCCCATCACATTTCATGGCCTACAGGGAAGCACTGCAAATCTCAGATCGTTTCAAACAGCTGGATTTTCCAGTACAGTGCGTACGGTTGATGGATGTCACGTCCAACTGTAAAACCCCAGTGCAAACGTCCCATAGCTCATTACAACAGAAAACATTTCTATTCCGCCATCCTACCTGGATTCTGTGACAGTGAACGGCGCTTGTCCCACGTAAATGTTGGTCACCCTGGTAGCTGGCGTGACTCAAGGCATTCACAACTACACCTGCCGCCTCTTAACAAGGCACTCCCTCCTGTCCTCTCTAATCATTTGAGTTGCTTGGGGTGTTTGGAGCAGAGACCTCACGACTTCATCCTATCTGTTCATCAGTCCATCTATAACTGTCCAGCGAATCCACACCCACGCTGCCATAGCGTAACCTAACTGTTAGTCTGTGAGCCCTACAAGCCTTGCTCTTGATTTCGGGAGCTTTGCCCTGTTATTGCAACTAACCCGTCTGTCCCTGTGCCCATAGCTCTCCCAGCTCCAGTGTCAGCGTCTGAGGTCCGGTCCAGCCCTGCATCCTCCCTAGCCTGCCCGCCTGCCTACCTGCCTGCTAACCCCGCTGTACCCTGGCTCGTTTGCTGTCTGCATCTGGGTCCAGAAAGACTGTTCCCTTAACAGTTACAGCTAATGAAGCCTTACAGGGATAATGGACATCTATTACTTGGCAGAGGCAGTTCAACAAAAACCTTAATTCAGCTCGTGTGGCCACTGAGCATGCTTTTGGTCATCTGAAGGCCAAGTTTAGGAGGCTACAATGTCTTCATGTGAAAAAAAGGGTCAGACAACAGTTCAGCAGCCACAGCATGTTGCATTCTTCATAACATTTGTTTGGACTCAGGTGACCAACTTCATGAGGATGAGACGGATCTTCACCTACTTGGAGCAGACTGGAGGCTGGGACGGAACCAGAGGGGTGGAGGACACTGTGGGATGGGGAACAGGAGTGGGATCCTGGGTGGATGCTGGTGGTTGATGAGTGGTGGATCCAGGAGGCTGAGTGACTGTACTGGTCATCTACCATTGCTCTTTGTTAGTTAACTACAAAAAAAAGGAATATCAGAAAAAAGTATGAATCTGCATTTGAATATTCATGTTAATAATAAAGATACTTGACCTTGATTTTGTGCTGCAGCTCTCACTTGTTCCAATATTTCCTTGGCATACTTTGGAAAGTTGATCTCAGCTGAAAATCATCTAAATTTACTGTGGTATCATTTTTTTCCTTTGTTACTCACCACTTTCAAGTCTTCCAGCAGTTTCTCTGCTCACACTGATACAATAGTCCCTTTCTTTGTTATGGTGACCTCAACTTTATCCATTGCTGCTGGTCAAACCATGTTCTGTACGTCTTTATATACCTAGCTGCATAACCTGCAATAATGGCTCCACACCTGTTTGAAAGTCACAGGGGGTCATAAGCCAATGTACTTCTTGTGCTGGTCCCAAGCCCAAGAAAAATGGAGAAGGTTGTGTCAGGAAGGGCAGCCAACGTAAAACCTTTGCCAAATTAAATCATGCGAATCACAAACATGACTTCCATACGTGATCGGTTGGGGCCCAGGTTAACAACGACCGCCGTCGGTGCAGTTTACCTACAGGGTACTGGTGGAAATTGGGCTACTGTTGGTCAAACAAGACTGAAAGGAAAGGTTTGCAGGACAGTGGTGAGACCAGTGATGCTGTGTGGTTTAGAGACAGTGGCTTTGAGGAACAGACGGGAGGAAGAGCTGGAGGTAGCTGAGCTGAAGATGTTGAGGTTTTCTTTGGGCGTGACCAGGATGGATCGGATCAGGAATGAGGACATTAGAGGGACAGCTCATGTGAGATGTTTGGGAGATAAAGTTGGAGAAGCCAGGTTGAGATGGTTTGGACGTGTTCAGGACATGTTACTCACAAAATATAACATGAAAAAACATCTTTGCTGCAACTGATGATACTTTTTAGATTCAGAGTTTTTAGGTCATACACCATAGACTTTTCCAGTTTTTCCATTGCACACTCTTATATGTGAAGACTGAAACATATATGAGATATCAGTTATTGGGCATGCTTATTGAATCAGTACAGCCTTCTCTGACAACCTCTCTCTGCAAAATCTGTATTTGTTGTTTTATTCATTTTGGTTTGTATGTCTGCAGGCCCTACTTTATCTCTAGACCATTTCTCTCCTATAGATCTCACTGAACTGTCCTCAACAATCATTAGATCCAAACCCTCAACCTGTCTTTTGGACCCCATCAACTCGTCTTCTCAAAGATGTTTTTGCCCCTGATTGGCACTTTATATTAGACCAGATCAATCTGTCATTACTAACAGGTTATATTTCACAGGCTTTTAAGGTTGCTGTCATCAAGCCTCTACTCAAAGCCTTCTCTCGACCCTGGTGTTTAAGCACTACAGACCAATATCCAACCTCCCTTTGTTCCTAAACTCACTTGAAAAGGCCGTGGCTGATCAGTTCTGTGATCACCTGCAGAGGAGCAGTTTATCTGAAGCATTTCAGTCAGGATTTAGAATAAATCACAGTACAGAAACAGCATTGGTTAAGGTTAGCAACGACCTCCCTAATAGCTTCTGACAATGGCCTCGTCTACTACTTGCATCACCCACTTTAGACCTCAGTGCTGCATTTGACACCATCGATCACATTCCATCCTACTACAGAGACTAGAGACATGTCATTGGCATTAAAGACAGCACTAAGCTGGTTTAAATCTTATCTATCTGACAGATTCAGTTTGTCCATGTTAATAATGGCCTAAATCTGTGCACACAATGGTTAATCATGGAGTTCCACAGGGTTCTGTGCTTGGACCATTGTTGTTCTCCCTATATATGCTTCCCCTAGGCAATATTATTAGGAAGTGTAGTGCTTCGCATAGGCATCATTTGTTGTGCCTTATAGGAGTAGGTTATATAATTATCTATGATAATCATTAATTGAAAGAATATTATTATTAATAAGAATTAATAATTACGGGGCACCACCCTGGTATCAGGGACCAATAACCACTCAAAAATCAGTCTCACAGACGTTTAAACACAGATATCAGTACCTGGGAGATATACTGATATACTAGGAAGGCGAACAATGAAGGTGTGAATCCGAGCACTGACTCTTTTAACCAGCCTTTACAACAACACTTGTACAAACAATACAGACAACTTCTCTTTAAAACATAACAGAATTTATTAAAATCAATGATATCAATTAATGTCGATGTACCTCAATCAATAAACATCCATCCTTATACCTATTCTAAATTATACAAATTATTGTTATTGTGTGTGTGTGTATGTGTCTGTGTGTGTGTGTGTAAAAGAGGAGGGGTGAGGTTGCGGACATAAGGGAGGAGAGGGAGTACGTCACGCAAGAGCTTCGGTCAGAGGAAATGACCGCGAAGTTTGAAAAAGACAACGGCTAGTGGCGTCTGTGAGCTTAGCCTGTGTGTCTCTGAAAAATTAGTTTTCACCGGTGTATACCCGGTGTGTATGTGCAGTGTCGGTTAAAGGGGGCAGAAGGAAAACACAGCACATAAAAGAAAAAATTCTTAGGGCTCCGGTCGTTGAACCGTAGTACACCGATCAAAGAGATTAAAATAAACAAATGTGGCTTGGTCACATTAATACAAAGCGAGGACTTGTAGTCCGTCAACAACATAATAAAATTTATATGTAAACACAAACTACACTCTGCACCCAGATCAAGCCTCTTACGTGCCCTCACGAAGCAGGGGAATGTGTGGGATCCGTCTTTGGGTCGGCTCGGTTCCTCGGCACCGGATGGCGGCGATTGAACGTGTTGCTCTCGGCGGGTTACCGCAACGAGTTGCAAAGGTTGAAAGAAAGGCAGCGGTCCTTTCTTCGCTTCTGCAAGGTACTCTGGGCGCTGGCGGCCCGGCGTCCGTGGCGGCGTGACCAGGCAATCCTCCGCGATCAGCGGAAGTGGCAATCGGGTCTGCAGGTACTTTATTGAGGAAGCTTCGCTGGCGGCAGCGGTGTCTCTTGGCGACAACGTCTGCGGCAGCGACTCTCCCGCCGGATCGTGGAAATAATGTGCTTGAGGGAATCTCGGATTTGTCCAGCGAGGTGAAGATCAGCACATAGTTCAGGTCCTTATGTGGTTTACTTCCTTTTTCGTCGTGACCAGCTGGGATGGACACAGACTGGAAGCCTAGTTGTGAGGGTCAGTGCAGGTAATATACCTGCAAACATCTGGCAGCAGCAAGGAATGCTAATGACTGTGTCAATGGGAGTCCGCACCCGCAGAGGGGGGGGCGACAGAGGTTACTGGGGCCGGAGATGGCCTGTGCTCCTTCCTGGTCTGGCCCTTTGATCTGAGACAAATGGGCGGGGTGTTGGTGGTTCCCGTGCGTTTGGGGGCAAGCGCTCACAGGGGTGGCCGAGCAGGTAGGGGCGGAGGTGTCCCCCCACTCCTGTGTGCTCTGGCCCATAGGTCTAAGATAAGGAGCAGCCAGGATGCTAATGGCTCCGTCCAACTGAGGGAGCTGCACCCAGCAGAGACGCCAGTGAATGGGGATGGAGGTGTCCTGCATGCCTTTGTGACCTGGCTCCAGGTCTTAGACAAAAGGCAACCATTTGAGTTGGTCTGCAATCTTTGATCTGTATCAGACCTCAGGTAAATGAAGCCTTGTCGGGGAGCCCTGTTGTCTGTAGGGGGCCCAACAGAAGCACAACATAAATTTCACTGCTACATGAGCGATACACAGCTATATTTATCTATGAAGCCAGAAGAAACAGATCAATTAGTCCAGACTTCAGCAGACATGTCTGACAGACATTAAAACCTGGATGACATAATTTTCTGCTTCTAAATACGAATAAAACTGAGGTGATTTTTGTTTGGGCCTAAACTTACCTCAGAGACAGGTTATCTGACCTGCACCCAGTCGCTTTGAACTAGTGTTACCCTGGCCTCCAGTTCGTGAGGAGCCTGGGAGTCATATTTGACCAGGATGTGTCCTATCAGCCCCATATTAGGCAGGTCACTAGGACTGCCTTCTTTCACTAACATAGCTGAATTAGAGAGAATCCTGTCAAAAATGATGCCGAAAAAGCCAGTCCCGCATTTGTTACCTCAAGGCTGGACTATTGTAATTCCTTGTTGTCGGGTTGTCCGACTAGCTCGCTGTGAAGCCTCCAGCTCATCCAAAGCAGCTGCTCACGAGGTTCTGGTGATGGGGAATTAGCAAGAGAGATATATTTCTCGGTCTTAGTCTCTCTTCATTGGCTCCCTGTAAAGTCAGAATAGATTTTAAGTCCTTCTTCTTACCTACAGGCCCATATTAGCCCAAGCTCCATTGTACCTCAATGAGATGCTAAGTCCTATCAACCCAACAGATCACTTCGCTCCCAGAGTGCAGGTTGCTTGTAGTTTAGAAGATCTCAAAAAGTAGAATGGGGAGCCCAGGCAGCAGCTATCAGGCTCCTCTCCTGTGGAACCAGCTGCCAGTCTGGGTCCGAGAGGCAAGTAAAGCTTAAAACCTTCTTGTTTGACAAAGCTTACAGCTAACTCCTGAATTACCATCTAAAACCATCCATGCCATCCCCTAGTTATGCTGCTATAGGCCGAGGCTGCTGGGGGACATCCCATGATCGTCTCCACACTCCTCCTCTTCCCTCTCTCTCCTTAAACTCCATTAACTCTGTGTCCTCTCTCCTCTAGTGCTGTACTTGTTTCTCTCTGGTCTCTCTCTCTGTACCTCTCTACAGATACCTGTGGCTCCAGAGCTGAACATCTGATCTGTGGCTCCACCCGACCTGCCCGTGTCCTCTGCTGCCTATTGCTGTCATTTGCTGTCATTATTCTATAGTGTACTCTCTCTCTCTCTCTCTCTCTCTCTCTCTCTGTCTTTCCCCCCAACCAGTCAGGGCAGATGTCTGTCCACCCTGATCCAGGATCTGTCCAAGGTTTCTGCCTGTTAAAGGGAAGTTTTCCTTGCCACTGTTGCCAAGTGCTTGCTCATGTGGTGGAACTGTTGGAGTGTAACTAACAGTAATGAGTGTGGTCTAGACCTGCTCTTGTTTGTAAAGTGCCCTGAGATTACTTTTTGTTGTGAATTGGCGCTATATAAATAAACTTGAATTGAATTGAATTGAATTGAATAGTTCATTCATCATATTCTGTCCCTCGTTCTTTTGGTCTGTAAATATTCATTCTCTACAAAACTTTTTGTGTGACAGCCAAAGTAAGAGCCAATCTGCTCTTTTATCAGGCGAGAGCCATGTGTTTCCCATTATGCCCTGGGTTTTGTAGTTACAGATATAAACAGTTAAATATGTGCGTAGGAGACTGTGATGACCCCTCCTGGACACTAGGTGTCCCTGTTCAGGGTTCTTCTGCAGGTGCTGAATGGAGGGATTGTCGGGGGTATGAGCTACACCTGGGCCCGGTGTGCTCCCCGGATATATACCTCGTTTACCTGCATACGCTCTCTCGCTTTCTCCGGGGGGAGGCTCCCATCTCCCAGCCCAGCGAGGATGACTAGCGTTTTCAGAGTGTTCTGGTTTGGTTGTTGATTTTTAGTTTGAAATACCAAAAATCAGGAAATTAACCACAGTTTGCTACAGCACTTGTCTTCCCCAATTTGTTACAGAGACACACACACACACACACACACACACATTGCAATTGAGGCATTTTACTGACAAACTGTTCATTAACAAGAAAAATACACTGTAACTGATTCTCAAAAACTTTTTCAGGTTTCTGTCTATTGATAAAACCTTTGAGTAGCTAATGTGGCTACTGACTGATGATTGTCAGCGTTTCCCTGAAATCCAAATGTGCCAAGCTAAATTAAAATACACTTCTTGTGATCATGAGAAACAGCTGTAAGACTCCAAACTTAACCCCAGACTTTTGTTTGTGAACGCAAAATGGCACAAATACAACATTTCCAGCTAACAGCATTAAGGGAGACAACTTCCTGTTCCTTCCTGCTCAGACAGAAATCAGAAAATTAGGCGGGACTTAACTGCACAGACTGAATCATTAGTCCGATTAGTCCCTGGGATTGTAGAGCGACTGTAAAGGAGCGTTGGAGTCTGTTGATCAAAAGATACAGCATGTTGTTGAACATCTCCTGCTGCTGTTTAATATAGACCTGACCTGTTTTCTCATCATGTCTGTTTGTAACTGTATGTTCTTCTGGCTGCTGTTTAACTTCCATTGTAGAAGAAGAAGAAGAAACAAAGAGTCAAAACTCTTGTTGTTCCAAATCTACGTCAAGGTGTTTCCCAGTTAAAGCTCAGGTACAGAGCTGCACTGAGAGGAGGAGCAACACTGAAAGAGCAAAAGGAAACGAAAGTGAAAGTTTGTGTGAGTGTGAGCAGAGCTACAGTCGACACAAGTCTCTCTGTTTCTCTCTGAAGACCAAGAGATTCCAGCGCTGAATCCATCAGGTTTTTCTCAACAAAGCAGCAGAATCTCTGTGAAACACTGGTGAGTACACTGCCCTACACAGACAACATGCACCAACTAAATATCTGTTCAACACCGACTTCAAACCACAATCTGACTCTTTAACATCTGTATTATTAAAATCATGATGTTTGATGAAAACAACATGTAAACAGGTGAAAAACAAGCCACAGTGATTGATTTGTTAAAGTCAGACATGACGCAGTCACAGCTAGCTTTAGCTTAGGCTAACTGCCCTACCTGTTTGACCTGTTTTTGGCTTATCTCTGCCAAAGTCCTGAAGCCCAAATGAGTTTTCTATGTTCAACCTTCCTGTCCTCAGAGTGTCGACATGGCTGCTGCCAGCTGTCTGCTGACTGAAGATCAGTTCCTGTGCTCCATCTGTCTGGATGTCTTCACTGATCCAGTCACCACACCATGTGGACACAACTTCTGTAAAACCTGCATCACTGCACACTGGGACATTAATGTCCCCTGTCAGTGTCCCAACTGTAAAGAGGTTTTCAACACAAAACCTAAGATGCAGGTCAACACTTTCATCTCTGAGATGGCTGCTCAGTTCAGACAGTCAGCTCAACAGAAAGCCGGCAGCAGCTCAAACAACAGTCTGCAAATCAGGAGAAGTTCACGCCAGCGTCTGTGCCTTTGGAACCAAACTGAAGGCCCTGAAGTCCTGCCTGGTGTGTCTGGCCTCCTACTGTGAGACTCACCTGGAGCCTCATCTGACAATGTCAGGCCTGAAACGACATCAGTTGGTCGACCCTGTGGAGAACCTGGAGGACAGGATGTGTGTGCGGCCACGATGACTGCTGGAAGCTGTTCTGTAAGACCGACCAGGCATTGTCCATGCTCTGCCTGTTTCCAGACCATAAAGACACATGATGTTGTTCACTCTGAGAGAAGAATATGAAGGGAAGAAGGCCAGGAGCTGGGAAAGACGAGAGCTGACATTCGGCAGATGATCCAGAAGAGGCGACTGAGATTCAGGAGATCAGATGCTCAGTAGAGCTCAGTAGTGAAGATGCAGACAGAGAGATAGCAGATGGTGTTCAGGTCTTCAGAGCTCTGAAGGAGTCTGTTGAGAGAAGCCAAGCCGAGCTCATCGATACAATCACAGAGAAGCAGAGAAAGACAGAGAAACAGGCTGAGGGGCTTTCATCAAGAGAGCTGGAGCAGGAAATCTCACAGAGCTGAAGAAGAAGCACTGAGGTGGCTTAGCTCTCACAGTCTGAAGACCAGCTCCACCTCCTCCAGAGCTTCCCAACCCTGAGCACTGCTCCACCCACCAAGGACCTGGACAGAAGTCAGTGTCTGTCCACCTTCATATGACGGGACTGTGGTGAGAGCTGTGAGTCAGCTGGAGGAGACGCTGAGTGAACAGATGAAGAAGCTGCTTGAGGTGGAGCTGAAGAGGGTCCAGCAGTATGCAGTGGATGTGACACTGGATCCTGACACAGCACATCCCTGGCTCATCCTGTCTGATAATGGAAAACAAGTAAACTGTGGTGGCGTGAAGAAGAATCTCCCAGACAATCCAGAGAGATTTGATATTTGTGTTTGTGTCTTAGCAAAACAAAGTTTCTCTTCAGGAAGATTTTACTACGAGGTTCAGGTTAAAGGAAAGACTGAGTGGGATGTGGGGAGTGGTCAGAGGTCGATCAACAGGAAGGGACAAATCACAGTGAGTCCTCAGGACGGTTACTGGACGATTTGGTTGAGGAATGAAAATGAATACAAAGCTCTTGCTGGCCCTCCAGTCCATCTCTCTCTGAAGTCGCAGCCTGAGAAGGTCGGGGTGTTTGTGGATCATGACGAGGGTCTGGTCTCCTTCTATGACGTTGGTGCTGCAGCTCTTATCTACTCCTTCACTGGCTGCTGCTTCACTGAGAAACTCTCCACCTGTACTTTAGTCCATGTCCTAATGATGAAGGTATAAACTCTGCCCCTCTGATCATCTCTGCTGTCAGTCACTGAGTAGAAGAACCATTTGATTGTCTGCAGTTTGATTCATTTCCAAATACTTCAATAAATTAGTTTTTAGCTGTAATGTACGATAATAATATTCTTGTTGTTTCAGATTTTAATTTCATTTTTTCTACTCTGCCTTTCTCTTTAATGTGTCACATTTCCACTCACTGCTACAACAGCTTCACTGCAGTGACTGATATTAATGGATCTGCCTTCAAGTCTGTGGAATCATCAGAAACAATGTGCCAATAAACTGAAACCATGTCAAACAGTTGATTCCTTAACTGTCTCGGTTTTTATCTCAACACTGCTCCTTGTTGGATCAATGGAAGAGCCTGTTGTATTCAGGCACTAGCGTTCAACTGCAGCTTATGGATGAGACACAAGTTGTTTCTGTTGGATGACCCATAGATGGCGACAGTTCCTCAGGCAGAACCCCCACTCTGTGCCCTGAACTGTCTTTGGTTCTTCTCCCACATCGTGCATTAAAAGGTAGATCACTGTGATCAGAAGTCTAACGTCCCGTGTTAAACGACAGCGTGGGAGAAACAGTGGTTTTTAAGGTGGAACTGCTTTATTCAGTGTTTCTCTGGGTTTGAATCAGCGGCTCTGTTTGTTTTGGAGAAGGAGGAGACCTCTGTGGAGAATTCAGCTCCCAGTAAAACCTCCTGAACCATCAACACTGGAAGGAATCCCAGCTGACAGGAAGACAACAACTCCCAGCAGGGAAACAGATCAGAAGCCTTTCAATAAAAATAGCACCCATTTTAATAACTTTGAAGTCGTACACAAACAGTTGGTAAGCAAATATACATATACACTTCCTCTAGAAAGAAAACAAAGGAAACATCAAGTTTACAGCAACAGAGTGTTTTGGCACTTCATGTTCCGGGTTCAGACGGAAGCGGACACGAGGAGCGATGTAAATAAAGACAGACGAGCAGGAAAACAAAACAGAAGGACGCTCACCTGCAGGTCCTGGGGAAACACTGAAAAGGCCATTTTGGGTCGACGCTTCAGGTCAGGTGATCTCATGCTTTGACGGCCTGGATGTAAACAGAGATGCCCAGGCATAACCACGACACATTAGAGAGTCAGCCAGCTGGGGAAACAGCTGATCGTCGAAGAGCACCTCTCAACTACAAATCACAAACATATGTCACAGCGCTGATTCTGCGTGTTAGGCGATGCTAACGACCAGTTTCTGCAATTAGCCGGTTCCACGGTGCCCATTCAGGGATCCTCGACATCTAAGCGTCGGTCAAGGTTCCTGCAGAAGGCACTGCATCACGCCTGGAGGTAACTCATCGTTTAAAGAATAGTCTTCTCTGTGTTTCGTTTCACACCCTGATTTCAAATCTTTGGCATCGCGCTGAACCCTGCTCACCCGATGCTAGCGCTAACCACAAACTCGCGATGTAACTTCCTGTCAGAGCCGTTCGAGTCTGTCAGGTTCATTTATTTTAGCAAAATGAAGAGGCTACGCTCAGAAGGAGGAAAACGGCGCAGTTAAGAGCTCATAGGTAGCGTTCCTTTAATATGTTAATGCTGATCTTTATCAGGTAGTCTCTTGGGTTGACCATTTAGCACGCCGTTTCCATCTCTGACGAATGTTTGGTGCAGCGTTTCGATGTTTCAGTCCCAGGCTGCCGCTGGTTTCTACTCATCTGCAAACGCGTTGGTTATTACTGAATTTACTATAATAATATATTAATAATAATAATAGGAGCTGATGAGATCTGCCATTTATCATTATCTTGAGCGAAACAGCTGTTTAATTAATTAATGATTGAGTCAATTTTAAGCAGAAACGTGGAATATTTGCAGATTTCAGCTCCGTAAACAACAAAGTTGAGCATTCTCTTCCTTCTGACGATAAACTGAACGTTCTGGCCCGAGTCACAGAGTTTCTGCATCACATCCTGGCGTTCCTCACCAAATATAACGTCTGCTGTCAATCAGCAGATGGTGATCAATTAGATCTGATCGATGCGACTCTGATCGATCTGATTTTCCCCTTCTGACGAGAGTGGCGAGACAACGGCGGCACTGGGGAGCAAAGAGAGCAGAAGCGTAAAACTGGCAAACACACACACACACACACCACCACAGCATCGGTCTGAACATATAAAACCACAGACTCGTGTAAACACAGACTCGTTACTGGGAGCACGATGCAGCAGAACGCCGTCTGTCCAATCACAGCTCGCCTGACGCTCTCGCTTCATCTCTCCTGTGCGGGTCAAAGGTCGACGGGCGCAGTGACGCAGATAAAGGTTAAAGACTGCAGCTCTGCAGTGTTTCCACCCACGTTCAGATCAAAGTCGAGCAGCATGTGAGTTTCCTGCGCGCAGTCGCAGCGCCGCCCCGACCTTCACTCCCACCTGTACAGCTTCAGCATCTTCTCCGTCAACGGCATACAGGAAGTGCTTTCGTTGTTCGTGAGCGGACTGATGTCCAGCATCAGGAGGTCGGCAGAAGCCTTCTGGAGCAGAAGCCGCTGCCTGCATCCCACACCTGAGGAGGAGGAGGAGGAGGAGCAGGAGGAGGGGGAGGAGCAGGAGCAGGAGGAGCAGGAGGAGCAGGAGGAGGGAGGGAAGAGAGGAGCAGGAGGGAGGAGGAGGAGAAGAAGAGCAGGAGGAGCAGGAGGAGGAGGAGGAAGAGGAGGAGGGGCAGGAGGGGAGGAGGGAGGAG